>NDXB01018962.1:0-35091 GCA_002631895.1 Agapornis roseicollis
ACATGCAGGTACAGCAGGTACCAGCTGGATGCAGGTACATGCAGGTACAGCAGGTACCAGCTGCTGGAGCATCACTGGGAAAACACCCGCTCTGTCCCAGCCCGGAGCACATCGAGGTGAGAGCCACAGCTCACGGGCTGGGGCTCAGCAGAGCGGCTGCTGCTGCTGGGCAAGGGGAGCTGAGCAAACACAATGGGACACACGGCACTGGCACACGCGGCACTGGCACACGCGGCACCGGCACTCCAAGTGACTCATTCCATGGATAACTTACTTATTGAAGCTAACAAGCTAACATCTCTCAGCACTGTCCCTCCCCAAAGCCTTCTGCTGCACCAGCTCTTCTCACCCTGCTCCACATCGACACTTCCAACGAGAGGCAGCCTGGCTAGCTGCAGATGACAAACTACTGCAAAAAGTAAGGAAAATGCAGTGAACATTTGCTTTCTTCTGCCTATGTGTGGTCTTGAACAGAAACCCAAGCCACCCATTTAGGCAGCCCCACACTGACAAACAGCTTTTGCTCGTGCGATGAGTCTGGCGGCAGCTGAGAAAGGCAAAGGATCAGTCTCATTATTTCCTTCCTCGTAGCATTAATTTGCCTCCTTAATCCATACACAGCTTTCTGCAGTTATTAAAGTAGTTTTAATCCAATAAAACAAACAGCATGGATCAAAGAATATCCCAGAGGCACAATACACAGAAAACAGCTCATGTAAAGTTCAACACCATAAAATGCAAAGCCTATTTACTGCACATATAGACAACCCAAAGGTAGGAGAGATCCAAGACGTGACTGTCACTTTATTCCCTGTGCTGTAATGCCATCTCTCCAATTAAAGTGCATTTGACTAATCACCAGTTAACACATTTCAATTAATTTAATTAACGTGTAATAACAGTACATCATGCAAAGAAAATACTGTAACGTGTTCAGATTAAGTTCTAAATCACTGCAGAACATGTCTAGCCCTAAATGAAATGAACATGAAGCTGCTTTCCTCCCTTTTCTCACTAGAATCTCTTAATAACAGGCACAGATGTAAACTGGGGAAACCTGAGTTCATTCAGTGAATGCATGGGTTTCATGAGATCCATAGATGTCAATTAATCCAAGGCTATTTGTGTACATCTTGAATTATAAAGGGCTTGCAATTTGACATGGGAATACACCCAGTACAGTGTTACTCAGCTTGCCCTTTCCTGGCTCCTACCACTTGGACGAACAGACCTGATTTGGGTCTGGTGGTTCACCAGCTCTCATAAAGGGCATCCAATTCAACAGCAGCTGGCTGCCATTCCTGACACTGCTCCTGGTGTTCCAGCTCTTGTTCAGACCCTGAGACCTGGGCATCACTTCCCGGGTCTCAGCAAAATCATTTCACTGTGAGACCTTCACTTGCATTTCACACCAGCATCTTTAAAATCCTACTTTGATCTACTAAAAAGCATTAATGAAGAAGAAAGATCCCTTTCAAAGCAGCAGTCTTGATGAAAGGCCCATCGTGTTTTGAAAGATGTCTAAGACTGTCAACACTGTTTTCTGTGTGAACGGGTTAAGAAATTGGCTATGGCTCAAGTCAGGTCCACTGGAAAGGGCAGGGGAAATCAAGGCACAGAAGGTGGGTACGGGAGAGGTGGGGAGGGCAGCAGCAGGAGAAGTCTGCAATAATGTTTCTTTCTGAAATTTCTATAATCCCAGCCCGGTTTGTGTTGGAAGGGACCTTAAAGCTCCTCCAGCTCCAGCCCCTGCCATGGACAGGGACCCCTGCCACTGGAGCAGCTTGCTCCAAGCCCCTGTGTCCAACCTGGCTAATTCCACTGGATATTGCCCAGTTGCCTTCATTCTTCACTCCGGATGTTTGCATCCAGGTTGCAGCAAGGCTGTTTCTGACCCAGACCACCAGTCCAGCTCTGCACTCTGCCTTCAGACTAATATCTGACAGTGACACTCCGTGCACTGCTGAAGACACCAACGCCAATGCTTTCTGTTGGGAGAACCTTAATCACAATCAGAACACCTCCAGGTATGCGCTGAGCTTCCCTACTCAATCTGTGCTCCCAGTCACTGGGAATGTACAAGGCTTTTATGCTGCCTGTACCAAAGGCGAAGGTTACACTTACACCTTTTCAACTCATACAGTGCTCATTTGGGCACCAACAAGACTCACTGGCAAGTCTCTAGAGCAGATACAGTGCTTGGTAGGTCCTCAACACACCAGAGGTGGTCACAGGCGAGAATCCCAATCAGTTCCAAGCACTGTATCCCTGGGCAGAAGTACTTACCTGCTTCATAGGGAATTTTGAGCACTGACAAATACCCCACCTGAGCAACTTGCCTTTGCTTCATTTACATGCAGCTGTGCTGTAGAAGGATGAAATCAGTGGAAGCATCAGTGTGATGTATCTCATTGAAGAGAGTGAATTATGATTTAATACTACCTTTATGCATGAAAAAGTATGTTATCTGTCCTGAACAGGTGACATGTTTCTACATCTGAAAGTCAATTTTGAATAGAAATTCCAACCCAGTCAAGTGAAATCTACTTCCCTTTGAATTTCCCTTCTGATCTGGTAATGTTTCTGCTAATGGTGCCCTAATCAGAAGTTACAAGGCACCAACTAGAAAGTAATCCCCGTAAAAATCATGTCAGAGTGTTTGTTCACACTGCAGCGACTGAAAGAACAACTCAAATACCAGCGTTATTACCAGCCTTTGGAAGGCTCCTTTCTGAGGAGTTCTTTTAAGTGCTAATTAATCAAATCAGTGATATTTTTCCCGGGTCAGTGATTCATTAGTGCTGTACCAGCTGAAACTGAAGTAGTCTGAAATGTGAAACTAAATAGATCATATTTCTTCCATAGATGGTCAAGCTGTATTTGCAGGCAGAACAGACATTACATTGAGTCAAATACGTACTGAATCACTCTTTCCCCCCTCTCTTTCTCCTTTTGACAGCAGCACAGAACTCATGAAGATGAGGTTATCAGAAACTCTTCCATCAGCATCCAACCATAGATGAGCATCACCAGGTCCACCCTTCCCTCTTGTAACTAACCCAGCAAGAGCCTGAATGGGCTGTCATCACATTCCCAGCAAGGTCAATAGATGATCTTAAGGTCCTTTCCAACCTTAACCATTCTATGATTATATGGGTTTAGCCATATCCTTTGTGCAGAGCCTATATCTGGATTTGACTGTAAGGATGTGAATTCAAGGCTATTGACTGCAATCAGCTTTCTGCACAGGCAGAAGACAGGGAGCAGATGTAACCTCATCTCAACCACCTCCCTCCACTTTGGCACCCTCCTATCAGGGTTGTTAAATGCCAAGAAAATAATGTCCAAAAGAAATGCAAAAGAAGTGATGTTAATGAAAAGCAGAAAGAGATGAAAGATTGTCAGGAAGGGTAGGAAGAGGAAAGAAGGATGAGTAAAACCAAGGGGAGAGAAGGATGGATATTTAAAAATAAATGAGAAGATGAAGAAAATAACAAAAAGGGAAAGAGAACAAAAACTCAGTTAAAGAAAACCAAATTTTAAACCCTTTTGCAAATGATTGTTTCTTACATGATGAAGCCAAGGTGAGGCAGAGCCGGTTTTTTACCAGCGGAACATTGAACATCAGCTGCATTTTGGCACAGAAGAGGTGAAGACAAAAGTGTATCTGGAAAACCCAGAATCCCACAACTGGATGGGGAGAGGAGAAACCCCAGCGGATACGATGGCACCACAACATGCCATGTGAACAGTTGCACACAGGATAACTTCATGGGTAGGAAACTTTGCTGTGTTATCCGGAAACCTTGCACTGAACAACGGCACACACTTCTGCCAAGCACAAACCCATTTAATTTATCATCGTATTCCCGAGGAAACGCACAGACATTAACCTAATGCAAGCGAGCACTCCAGGAATTTGTCTTCATCAACACCATCAAACAAGCAGGTCTTTCAGATGCTCAACTGGAGGAAACATTTCTGCAGTCTCAGTACCCACCTCAGTGCCACAGGAACACAATTTAGGAGTTGACATTATGAGTTATTACAGGCTATTAGATGTGGGGGGTTGTTTCTTTTGTTAACCAATGCCTGTCCTCAGGAAGAAACTCGCATGCAGAAATGTCTATCCACAATCCCACAAACACAATCCAAAGGCTGTCACAAAAGAAAAGAGGTGGCTGCTTTGTGGGGCAGAAAAGCTGCAGGTTTAAGTCTGTGTGACATTTAAGGTTTGCCAGAGACTACACAGTGTGGCAGGTAACATAATAAGTAATAAACGCTGCTAAAACCAGTAATCTGCTGCAGATTATAGGGAAGGGTTATCACTTGCTGGTGTGTTTAGTGTATTTGTGCAGAGCTACAACCAAAATACTTGTAATGCTTCGGGTAATTCTCTCCTTCAGGGCAGAATCGAGTGCTGGATTTTCCTTCTGCTACCAAAAGGTCCAAGCCCAATGCATTTATTGGTGCTATTGCTCCTTTCAACCCTTCCCCCCCCCCCAGATAAAAAGTGGTTGAATACCTTTGGCTAACCACATCCCGTTTCCCATCTCATTCACATGCTGCTTTGCACAAGCAACTTCTTCAAAGTGTGAGCCAAAAATAAGAACGTGGCCACCAGAGCACAGAGCTGGTGGTACAAGAAACATTCAAATTGCTCAGTCTTTTGATTTATCAATGAAAGGAAACCTTGCATGCCTGGATGCCAGTCTGGGGAGAAATATGGTGCCCCAAATTATAGGAGAGGATTTATTTGCCCACCAAATGGAGCAGGAGCTGTGCATCAAGTGTGGGATAAAACTGAGGTTCCTCTGACAATGAAGTTCCTCTGACAAGCTGGATAAATACAGATACAGAAGGATGTTTACAAAGCTCTGGGTTCGGCTTTCTCCTAGTGCTTATGGACTTCATATCTGATAGGATCCCAACCTGGTTTGGGTTGGAAGGGACCTTAGAGCTCCTCCAGCTCCAACCCCTGCCACAGGCAGGGACCCCTTCACTGGAGCAGCTTGCTCCAAGCCCCTGTGTCCAACCTGGCCTTGAGCACTGCCAGGGATGGGGCAGCCACAGCTTCTCTGGGCCATCACCCTGGGCCAGCGCCTCAGCACCTGCAAACAGGGAACAGCTTCTGCCTCAGAGCTCAGCTCAGTCTCCCCTGTTCTGGCAGGTTCAAGCCATTCCCCTTGGCCTGGCCCTACAGGCCCTTGTCCCAAGCCCCTCTCCAGGTTCCCTGCAGCCCCTTTAGGCCCTGGAGCTGCTCTCAGGTCTCCCCTTCAGGAGCCTTCTCTCCCCCAGGCTGCCCCAGCCCGGCTCTCTCAGCCTGTTCTACATTTGCCATATCTGCCAAGCCTGGAGAAATGGAATGCTGAACATCAACAGTGATGCTCCCTCTGCTGAAGCCAAACACTGCCCAGCCGCCGGCATCTACTGCATGGTGGGGGGCTGGACACAGATACCTCTCGTTCCATTGAAGAGTTTGGTCACCCGCCCCAGGTGATGCTATACAGGCACCTTCCAGTGGAGATAATTAAAAGAGGGGTTCAGCAGCAGCATAGGAAAGCAGCACAGCTTGTGTATGGATGAGGCGTTTTCTGTTCTGCACTGAACCTTTACAATCTTTACAAGAAACCAGACCAGCCAGGAAACAGGAAGATTTTTTTAACTCACAAGGGAACACATAAAGGATGATTTTAGTTGGGGGAAAAAAAAGGCAACATTGGCAATGCTGGAGGCCCCCTGAAACCTGCTCTGTGGTAGCCAGATTTGATACGATTGTTAAAATTAAAACCATAATGCACATATCCCCACTGCTGTTGTAATGCTGAGTCAAGCCAAAGGAATTGTTCCTTCTGATTTCTTTTCTCCCACAGAGCGTTTCAAGCAGGTTTGCCTCCAGGCCCCTAGCTGGAAACGTTCCCTACAGCCTCCTATCCAGGTAGTATTAATATTCTCCCTCAAAGGCATCTATCCCTATAGGCTTTGCTACACTCATGACTGGTAATTAAAAGATTCAGAAAACCTTCAGGACTACACCCACACCAGAACCACATGGATCCTGCTGCTGCTGAGCCCCTGCTGACAGCCTCATTAATTTGCTATAGAAGAACAAAGCCAAATGATCACCTCCATAAAACAGTTCCAGTCTTTCTTCTTCCCAGCCACACAGGGAGGATGGATGTACACCCTGGTGCAGGAGAAATCACTTCATCCCAGCCTGGTCTCTGTTGGAAGGGAACTTAAAGCTCCTCCAGCTCCAACCCCTGTTCCCACGGGCAGGGACCCCTTCCACTGGAGCAGCTTGCTCCAAGCCCCCCTGTCCAACCTGGCCTTGAGCACTGCCGGGGATGGGGCAGCAACAGCTTCTCTGGGCCATCGCCCTGTGCCAGCGCCTCAGCACCTGCAAACAGGGAACAGCTTCTGCCTCAGAGCTCAGCTCAGTCTGCCCTGTTCGGGCAGGTTCAAGCCATTCCCCTTGGCCTGACCCTACAGGCCTTGTACAAAGGATTTCTTTATTGCTTTAATGAAGCCACGTTGGCTGTCCCCAGTCAGTCCTTACTGTCCATGTACTTAGCCTAGTCTCCAGGAGGATCTGTTCCATGATCTTGCTGGGCAGACTGGCCTGTTATCCCCTAGCTCTTTTAAAAATGAGGTTATATTTCTCTTTTCCAGAGACTAGAGCTACAAATCACTAAATTGGAAATGGACAAGGCAACACTCTGGGCTGCAACCATGCAAATTCACATTCACTGGGGATGCAGGGAATGTCCAGCACATCACAAGGCAGAAGCAATGTCCTCAACACCATTCCCCTTTGGGATGAAGGGCCACTACAGGTCTTTAAAATGGGATAACACCAGCAGGGCTGCACAATCCCATGTTAGTGCACAGGGAACCGACTTGGAGAGTAACTTTCATCCAAACTGAGATGGAGACAGGACTGTTGGATACAGCAGGCAGGAGTCTGTGATAAATGAGCACAGAACTGAGATGGGCACTAAGAGTGAAGGAAAAAGGTCAGGTCCAAATTAGCCCAAAGTGGAAAAAGAGAAACAAATTGAGAGGGTAGAATAATTTATAAAACCCATTTTGTTCAATTTACAAATGGCTCCATTATCGACTTCGCCATCTTCGCAGCAATGGCAGAGCAAGGATAAGAGCATCAGATGAGAATTATAGGGTAATGTTATTCATAAGCCAGCCTTATCAGCCTCTCTACAGCTTGCATATTTTTATAAATAGCTAAATTCTTTAACCATTCATGGTTTGGAAGCTGAGAGATCCCAATCTCATGCCATTTCCCAGAGGGAATGGATTTATGCCTGCTGTAGAGCCCACATCTAATTAGTCAGAGGCTTTCAGCTTGATGAACCTGATGAACCCTGCAGGTATTGAACCTCTGTGTGAACAGAGCCCAGCACTGACACTGTGGGAATCATGGGCAGCACTTGGAAAAGCAGGAGGAAACTTGCTGACAAAGCATCATTCCTGATCTGTGTTCACTCAGGGAAAGCACTGGATCCCATCACCAGGTTAAATGATGCAAACACACCAGGGCATTTCCTGCCCCATTCACTTCCCCACACGTAGATCACATCCTCCATCAAAATAAATGGGGGAACTTCAGCAGTTAGGAAGAGCAACAACTCTGAAAGCCTTACAGACAAAGAGCACAGCTTTTAATACACTTTAAATTGCAGATTGAACGAGGCCACTGTTATGACTTCGCCTACTTCCAATTTTTGCATGGTTTAAAGCAGTAATTTATTTTTTTAGCTGAAAGCTTCCAAAAAGCCGAGCTGAGCGCGGTTTCTGGGGAACAAATCCCACAGCTGCTGTAAACATTTTCCTTAGAATTGCTTTTTGCACAGCTTACCAGGCCTTTGAGTTTGAGGGAAGCAGTTGAAGGAATTTTTCACTGCCCTTTTAGTGATTAATAATTAAGCTGACCTGGTTTGACTGTTTCTGTCATTTCCAAAGGCAACGTCAGAAATGCTCATCTTGCCTAGCTGATGCGCACCTGCAGAAATGTGTTAAGTGCATTTCAAAAGCAAGAAAACAATGGGGAAATAAACTGTTAAGATAACACTGGTTTAAAACCAGGGAATGACTTTGAAAACACGGCTGGAGTGAATCCAGCCTTTCTTTGGATGTGCAGAGCATTCTCACCGGGGCAGAGGCAGGGAGCGCCTGAAGAGGCTGCAGGGATGGGAGCACATCAGGGCATCTCACCGAGACCTTCAGCAGTTGAAGGGAAGGATGCCAACGTCCTATTCAAGAAGGACTAATCAGTGTATGGTTAAGTAACCATGCAGACCAGGTGAGCTTGGGGTCCTTTTTTCTATCATCTACCACTTTTTTGGAGGTCCTGAGGTTTTGCAGAAATAGCAGTTAATGGCATCCAAGATGACAAGAGCAGGAATGCAGGTCAGAGAGAAAGGGACACTGCAATAAGTTCATAATCCGAGGATACAGCTGAGAAAGCTTTCATTTATTTTACTTCTTTACTTATCTAAGCTGAATTTGGTTCGGTTTTGCAACTTTTTGTTATTAAAAATTAGGTAGCAGAACTCGGAACCCTGAGCTAAGCAGCACACTCGTGCAGAAATGGGTCCAAGTATTCTCAGCATGAAAAGAAGTTTTAAACAGAATAGGGAAAGTCATCCTTACTTTATAATATGGGAGATGAACTGGCCCTGGGTAATGTAATTTAATAGCCAAACTCTTTAACTCAGGCATTCTTAGCCCTCATTTTATCAAGCTACTTCATCTCCTGCCTTCTGCTCTTCACTGGATGGTGGCATTTCAGTCTTTCTCATGCTTCGCAATGGGCCATAACCATTGTGATCCAACATAAAGCCATCTAATGTTTCAATAGAGACAATAAAAAGAGATAAGGAACAAAAGTTAAAGAATCTTTGTGACATGTTCATAAATGAACGAATAGAAATATGTGACAAAACTCTGAAACAACATCCAATAATTGGCAATATTTACTAGAGACATCACTAATGGTTCATTTAACTTTGCAATATCTTAAATTCACTCATTTTGTGAACCTGGAATTATTCATAAAACAGTTTATTATGAGTAGATTAATATTCATTGGGCAGTTGGCAGAAGATATATGCTTAATGTCTCTGAATTGTTTTGCAAAAGGAAAAAGCCATCATTCTGTGAGTTTGGGACAGAGAACTGATTGCAATCAGTATTATCCCAAAGTTCATTAGACACTGAAACACCCTGTGTGGAAAGGCATCATTTAAGTTAATCACTACCTGGTTGTCAGGCAGGGAACTGCTTGCTGAGTTCAATGCTTTATAGTGGTGGATTGCACATTACAACCCTCTGAAAAGCAAGGATTTATAAATGTGTTCATGCCACTAATAAGATATGGCTTATTAGAAGTAATATTTTCAGTTTGCATCAACTTTGATACAGCCAATCCCTGAAGTATTTAAGGAAGAGCAGTTTCCTAGCATAGAGCAGCAACAGCTCAGCTCTGCAGCTTACCAGGCTCTCTGAAACTCCTTTCCTCTCCTTCCTCTGGTGGTCACTGGCATAGATGTTATTTACTAGTGAGGTATGCATTTCAGCAGGAGTCCTGCAAGTTCATGACCTGGCTCCACTTTGGTTTTCCATTCACTTAAACCATTGGTAGGTCAATGCAGCAAATACCACCAGGAAACTTCCCCCCCAGGCTGGTGTTCTGGGGACTGCTATGGACTCTAGTAAAGCATTTACTGGTTCAACTCACACCAAAATATCCCAACTAACAACAACAGAAATATATATATACACGTTTAAAAACAAGCAAGAGAGCACCTGGGCTCCTTTAAGTAATGGTCTCATTACTTGCCCCCATCACTTGACATAAGCATCTCTGCTGTACCAGTTCTAGCCATCAGGATGGGGATTGCACAAAAAACAGATATAAACCTGTCAGCCACAAAAAGAAATTGCAGTGATGCTGTCATTGAGACAGCAGGGAATAAGGAAAACATGTCTTGGATCAATAGAAAAAAGCATTTGTACTTCTAGAACTTGTCTAATTCAGAAATAACCAATGCTGTCTGATGCATGCCAGTGACCACTGCTACCTCTTGTTGTTAATGAGTTCTTTTCTCCAAGACTTCAACTTGTTCATGCACATTTCTCAGCTTGACAACACCATGATACTACTAAAAGAGCATTTTCTTTCACTTGGTTTTGCCCCACAATGAAGACAGAACATTACCCAGGAAACACAGCAAGTGCAGAGTGCGCATGCCTTTGTTACACACTGTAAAAGGAGATGTCACCATGAAATTCACCATTTCTCTAACTATGATTCTCAATAAGGCTCATCCTTAGGTTTCTTCTCAGTAATCATGGAAACACCACAGAACGGTTTGAGTTGGAAGGGACCTTAAAAGATCAACCAGTTCCAACTCCCTTAATGCAGACTGAGCTGAGCTCTGAGGCAGAAGCTGTTCCCTGTTTGCAGGTGCTGAGGCGCTGGCACAGGGTGATGGCCCAGGGAAGCTGTGGCTGCCCCATCGCTGGCAGTGCTCAAGGCCAGGTTGGACACAGGGGCTTGGAGCAAGCTGCTCCAGTGGAAGGGGTCCCTGCCCGTGGCAGGGGTTGGAGCTGGAGGAGCTTTGGGGTCCCTTCCAACCCAGACCAATGCATTTAATGCAGCATTTCACAGTTGGCTGCATAAATCACATTGTATAAAATTACCTGACAATATGTAATTAAGGATGACAACTGCAAATGAATGCATCTCACATCATCATATAAGGCTGCACTCAAGAAAAGTCCAATTTGATTGTGGCTTCATTAGCAGAGGGATGTTTTACAACACACCAGCCATGGTGTGCTACTGATGAAATGTAATCTCTAGCAAGACAAGGGGTCTGCTTGCAGGGAAGAGTCATAACATTTCCAAAATGACAGATATAACAGCACGTGCCTAGTTCCAGCATTTAGATGTCCCAAGCAAGCCTGCAACTCCACATCTACTCTGCTATTGCCTTTCTTCCATAATGCTCAGGCAGGGACCCAGACAGCCACCAAGAGCCTCACACAGACTGTGCGGTCACACACACTGCCCCAGTGGTGAGGGGAAGGACTATTTGCTCCCAGGGTGAAGGACTTGTCAGAAGATCCACAACACAGATCAAGCAGCATTGCTCCTCTCTTCCAAGTCCTTCTTTTGAGGGCTACGTGACAGGGGTGAGTCAGGGACTTCAGTCATTGATGCTACTGCAACAGCCTAGATGCTCATAGGAGCACTTGAATGGTTTGGATCATCTGTATCCTTGTTATGTGAGCACAAAGACCCAGTTAGTTAGACCCTCTCTAACTTTCCATTATACTTCAGGTTTTTTTGCCTCCACCCCATGCTGCTGGGTCCAAGCTGTGTATAACCAGGGCAGAAACACCCTTGCTGCAGGAGATCCATGGCAGCACCAGCCTTGTAGCAATAAAACCCCCAACCAGCTCCTGGGGTTGCTGTTTCTCAACACCACATCGTTTTTGCAGACCAACAGTAAGGCAAACAAACCCTATAGCTCCTGCTGCTACTCCCACATTTCCCCTTGCAGCCTTGGTCTTCCCCACATCCCCCGTGGGGTGATCTCCAGCATGGCAGGGATCTGCTCTCCAGGCTGCAGGAAGCCTCTCCAGAAGATTCCAGAAGAAAATGGCATTTCAGAGTCTCTGTTTTCTGTGCTTGCTCTGCAGCTGTGCACGCAGAGGCAAGTGCTTCACCTGGAGCAGTGGAAAGAGAAGCCCCAGGCTTTCTGAATGTCTTGCTTCTTTTAAGCCCGAACCCACACCCTGAGAAAGGACACTGAAAATAGAGGGGTTTGGAGACTGGGGGGAGAGGTGAAAGTGAAATCAAAGTGGAAGCGAGACCCCCATTGCACAGTCACATTGGCATCGTATTTTGCAATGCTAACATGGAAGAAATTCAATACAGGAGATTTGGATTTTTATTCCCCCACCCTCACTCGTGACCCACACAGTCCAGCCACATGCAAAATGTTCCTCCACAGGAACCCTTGAAACCTGATAACTTAATATATGTATATGCAAAATCAATGCACATTTGAATACCCTAATGAAAACAGAGCATTCGTAACAAGCCTATTTTTGGTGTAGGTATTTATAACTATCCCATGCTAAATTGAAAAGAAGTTTATAAATGCATCCAATATTTGCATAAAATATGTGGCTAGATCAGTGAAGTTCATGCTATCATTGCACCTAAACCCCAGGTTCCCTAGCTGAGGAAGAGCAGTTATTCAGCAGCCAAAATTCACACATCCCCAGCCCAAATGGAAGCCATGGTTATCACCATTTTCACCTGAAAACCTGCTTGCAGACCAATGCCAATACCAATGCAACAAAGCCTCCCCGATGCTTTGGCTTCTCCTCAAGTGCAGATGCAGAAGCACTTGTGAGCAGACACCACTGTTAAGATGTTCCTTAGCAGCTTGGAAGCATCATGGTGGAAATACTACACGTTCAGAAGGTAAATGGAAAGGAACATGTAGAAGACAGGAGTCTTCTCACTGTGGTGTCAGGATAAGCAGCCACATAGAACATCACACTGCAAACCAGACCATCCCCAGAGCAGCAGGACAAGGAGCACACAGACTGCCCAGCACAGAGCAACAGCATAGAGTCATCCTAGAGTGGTTTTGGTTGGAATGGAACCTAAAGCTCCTCCAGCTCCAACCCCTGCCACGGGCAGGGACCCCTTCCACTGGAGCAGCTTGCTCCAAGCCCCTGTGCCCAACCTGGCCTTGAACACTGCCAGGGATGGGGTATGTAGTGTTAGCTGACCCACCAGTGGATAAATTGCACACCAGGCATCCCCTTAGCCAGAATTTACACAGAGAGTTATGACAGACACAGGCAAACCACACAAACCATTCACTGATTAAAAAAGGCTTTGCTTTACCAGTCATGAGAGAAGTCTGATACCACCCTGACACCACACTTGAAAGCGGTTAGTTTTAGTCCCCTCACTATTTCAACCTGTACATGGGACTGTGGCAAGGAGCAGGGAGACTGCAGGAAGAAGCAGACTGCGATGGGATAATGATAAACCTGCCTCAACAAGAGCCAAGCAGCTGTGTGCTGGGACATGAGCAAACCCTTCTCTGCTCTTAAGAGCCACTCACCCACATGACAGAGCAAAGCAGAGCAGAACTTGCACACATCAGCTGGAAAACAGCACCATTCCCTTCTCAGCCCTCTTATCCCCTTGGCTCTCAGCTCAGGAGTAGGATTGCCATCAGGTGTGGGCATTGAAGGCGACAACCCACCCTGCCTTTACCCTCCTGCTTCACCATGGAAGGTAATGGTGAGAACTTGCCCTTCCTTCTTGAACCTGAGGCTGATTTAACCCCAGAGCCCCTAAACTCTTGGCTACCTTGTGTTAGGTGAATGGCTGTTGATGGCAAAGCTGCCAAAGTGCCACTCAGGTCTGCTCCTGGTCCAAGCTCATCTCCATCTCCTCCCAGGCATGGTTAGGTGAATGGCAGCCCCTCACCAATGCACACGCTTGTGATTGCTCTTCACAGCACACACTCTCCCCCTCTCGGGCTGGAAAAGGCTGTTTTTCTAGCACATTTAAAGCTCTTTAGGAGAGACACAGACATTATGCACGTGATCTTAATATTTGCCACTTAGAGAGCAACATCATTTGCCGCACTCGTGGGCTGTGCTGGCAGCACGATGAGAATGAGAGGTGACAATTTGCTGGAGAACACCAACATTTGTCTTCAGAAATCAGAGAAAGGCAAGGGTTAAAATCAGAGTTCAGCACCGGAATGCTGCAGCACTGATGTGTACAGGAGCTGTGGGGCTGGCACAGGAGTCATAGAATCATAGACTCACAGCCTGGTTTGTGCTGGAAGGGACCTTACAGCTCCTCCAGCTCCAACCCCTACCACAGGCAGGGACCCCTTGCACTGGAGCAGCTTGCTCCAAGCCCCTGTGTCCAACCTGGCCTTGAGCACTGCCAGGGATGAGGCATCAAAGGAAACCTTTACAATACCTGCATTACCATTTCTTTATGCACAAGCTCTCTCTCCCTCATGTAAGTCACACATTGGGCTTGTGCATGGCTCTGAAGCAGAACCAAAGCTGCATGTTCTCTCCCATTAAAATATGGTTTTCATATTTGCCATTTCATCTCTTTTGCTTTGAATCTGATTTCATCTGTTTGTTTTAAAACTGCAATGAGAATCGGATTCCTCTCCCCTAGGCCCCAACCAGCTCTGAGTTGTTTGCTTTCCCATTTCTTATCTCCCAGCTTCCTCCTTTCCTACCCTTACAATCTCACTAACTTTAAATCCATAAAACTCCTTGAAATTGCCCTGCATAAAAATTGGCTTCGTTTTCTGGAGGAGCACAGCGACCTTAACTACGTGTTCGCTATTAACTTTAATAGATGACATGTCTCAATCCCTTAAACTTTCTGCTTTGTCTTAATTACCCGGAGGCACAGTTAGCACCAAGAAGCCGAGCTCAGCATTGAGGTTTATTGTGCTAAATGGTGCACATAAAGAGGTCTCCACTCCAAGCAGGCGATGGTGGCATCCTTCATCCCCAGTGCTGGGGGACCACAGAGAGCTGGGGGAGTCCTACAGCCTCTCACCTCTTCACCCCAGGGAATGGATGCCACCAGCTTGGACTGACATGGAAACCCCTCATTGCTCCATGGGGCAGCATTTTGCAAAGACCCATCTGTCAAAGGCCAGGGAAACTTGGCCTTCCCTATTCAACTCAAAAAGCAGTGACGGGAGTGTAAAGCCAACAGGAGCAGCAGGTAATTAGGGCAGACTTCTCTACCAGGGACATTCTCATGCCCTGGGGCATAACGTGGTCTCTGCTGTGGCTGCAATATCCCTCCTTTTGCTGCTAAGCCCCATGTGTTTGGGTAGGTACACACACAAATAGGAAAGCATTTTGCTGACAGCGGGATCAAAACGCAGTAAAGTGATAAGGAGAAAATCCCTAAGATCCTGCAAATGTGAATGTCCCCAGAGCGTTCTTCTCTTAGCATTTCAGTGCTGGGAATGTCAGGCTCCTTCTGAATGGAGCAGAAAATCATCACCAAGGGGAGAGGGGGCTCTGAACCTGAACAGCATCCAACACCATTTATTCACTAGCACGTGAGGACTCATTTCCTGCCACATTCAGGGGTTCAGTGTATGAGGAAGCTGCCCAGGCTCAGCACCCTGCTGGGACTCCAAAATGAGACGCGAGACCATTATTTGGATGTGACCTATTGGGGTGTCACTGCAGCTGTGGAAGGAGAAGGGTTGGTTATGGAAATCATTCTGCCTTACTGACAGCTCAGCTCCTCAGCAGGAAAGGAGTTTAATTGCTTAAGCTCAGGAACTGACAGCAAAAAACCCCAAACCCAGCCCATTTTGTGCTCAGAACAGATTTTAAGTGTCAGAGTAATTGTTCCTTCACTTTGTTTCTCTTTCATACAGTCTGACAGCCTTCAGCACCCAGGAGGATGGGGAATGCCACGGGGTCCAGGGCTAAGTCTGTCTTGAAGTGACACTGATCCTCATGGCTTTAGGGCATAGCATGGCACAGGTCTGTGATCATACATGATGGGCTTGGTCCTTTCCGTAACTTAAATGTGAAAGGTTACCCGGATGCTTGCTTGTCCCTATGACTTTAACAAAGTACGCATTGCTCTACCCCTGATAGAACATCTCTAAGTATCCCAGTATCAGGCTGACACACTTGTGATTGCCTGACCTCAGAACAGTCACTCTGCACGACTGAGTGAAGACATTTACCCTGGCGCAGTGCTGACCCCTGGGGACAGCCAGCTCCCCCGAGCCTGTGCCAGCACACCAAACCTGAGGTGCTGCTCTCATCCCCTCCCTTCTCAATCCCCATCACTACAGAGATTTTCTCCTTTGCCCTGGGCTGCTTCTCAAACTCCCCATGCTTCAAAACCTAACAAAGGCAGGGCTTAACAGCAGCAAAAAGAGCAAGTGACTGAGTGACAGCATAGTGCTGCTGAAAGCATCCAGAGAGAGGGGATAGCGGAGAGCAACACTGTGAATAAGATGTTTGCAGAAACCTGCCTCTGTGGTCCCATGATTTACAAATGAGACTGGTGTCACCTAGGAAAAGGGTTTCCTTTGGGAAAGATGGAGTTAGGTGGGAAGGGAGGTTGGGGGGGAGGTTGGGGTGATGAAGAAATAACCACCGGGGGTCCAAAAGCCCTCTACCATGTTTTTGTAGGCAAACAGGAGGCATTCTCTAAGAAGTATGGTGTAATGTATGTAATCTAATGAATATGTATGTTTAAGGACAATATAATCACAGCCTGGTTGATGCCTGGCAGAGACATGCTTGGAGGAGCTGTCCCCGTTTCTCCCGGTGCCGCAATAAAGAATACCTGCTTGTCAATTTAAAACTTTGTTGGCAAGTTTGTTCCTGAGTTTCCTGCGAATCACAACTGATGACCTAAAAGCACCGTCCTTAAAATTACAGTTTCTCACAGACATCATACAATCCCAGCCTGGTTTGGGTTGGAAGGGACCCCAAAGCTCCTCCAGCTCCAACCCCTGCCACAGGCAGGGACCCCTTGCACTGGAGCAGCTTGCTCCAAGCCCCCCTGTCCAACCTGGCCTTGAGCACTGTCCTGTCNAGCTCCTCCAGCTCCAACCCCTGCCACAGGCAGGGACCCCTTGCACTGGAGCAGCTTGCTCCAAGCCCCCCTGTCCAACCTGGCCTTGAGCACTGCCAGGGATGGGGCAGCCACAGCTTCTCTGGGCCATCACCCTGTGCCAGCGCCTCAGCACCTGCAAACAGGGAACAGCTTCTGCCTCAGAGCTCAGCTCAGTCTGCCCTGTTCTGGCAGGTTCAAGCCATTGCCCTTGGCCTGGCCCTACAGGCCATGTAAAAAAGCCTCACATCTGCCTGGATGTGCTTATTGCACATGAAAGCCAAATCTTGAAATGTGCTGCTCCGGAGGCATTTATGCTCCTGCCTTCAACTCCAGCTTCCACCCACCTGAAAGGCACAGGAAAGGATGCAGGAGACAGGGAAACGCAAAGTCTGAGATGCTGCAGAGCCTGTCAACACCACTGCAGAGGGAGAGAAATACCAAGGCAGTCTTCAGCTCCCATGACGTGCATTGAGTTCACAGGCAGAGTACCCATGAAACCCACCTCGGTGGTGTGGGAGGGTGTTTTTCCTTTACATTATATTTGCCCTCTCAGGGTCTTCCCTGTTCTGTCAGGTTCAGAGCAATGTGTGGATTGTTAACGTCACAGGAACAAGCGAACACCCAGGTAACTTTCTCTACCTCCCCATGCAGGGGGTTGGAGCTGGATGAGCTTTAAGGTCCCTTCCAACCCAAACCAGGCTGGGATTCTATGATTTTCTTTCCTGCCCTCCCCTTGTTTAGTACCCCCATCCCTGTGTATTTCTGCAAAACATGTGAGTTATAGAAAAATGCATTTCCTCTGTCAAAGACTTTGGCTTTATATTTTCTGGGTTTATATGACGGTGAATAGCCTCAATGCAGATCTGCTGTTCCCTTTTTCAGTCTTAAAAGGGAAGAAACCAGTTAAGTGTTTGTAAAGTCTCATACTTCATTTTCAGAAGTAGAAAACCAGTCATTTCCAAAGAGGTTTGGGGCTTTTTGTCAGATATTCCCTGGGGCAAAATTCTAACGCAGCAACAGAGTCAGGTTGCATCAAGCATGAACAGTATCATATCTATATCTATATCTGTATCTATATCTCTATATCTCTCCATTTATACCTGTATACATCAGGTTTTGACATTTTTAATCATCCCAGCAAAAGTCCTCTTAATTGTCTATGTTGCACTAATTTGGAGTTGAGTGCTCACGTTATGGCTCAAGTCTGCTGAGTCAGGAGCATGTGCATTTTCTCTGCTTTCTATCATTATTCCTTTATGGCTTCACAGAAATTGAGCCTTGTTATAACTCAACCGCCCTGACTGGTACCGTGCAATTTGGCACAGAGTCCTTCTTTATAGTTCTCTCCAAATTCACCTCTTCTACAAGTGGGTGTCTTTCATTAGGGCTGACATTAATACTGAATGAACCAACAGCTGCTTCTTGCTAATGAGCCGGAGCAAACGAGATCTCTCTCGGTGGCTGCAGTTTCAGGCTTGGCATCTTGCCTGCCAAAACCTCTTAGAAGGAATCTTGCTGCTTAGAAGCAGAGGCCTAAAATGCTTTTAGCTTTCTGTTGAGTTAAGGCAACATTCCGTGCACCCGTAGTATGTTTCCAAGTGGGAAAAGCAGGAATGAGTGTTTGTTTCATGGACATTCCCTAATTTAAATGTTATCTGTAGCATTAACTGTCTGTGTGATCACAGCATAAGCATCCCAGCGCCTGAAAGCCTCTTGGTATTCCCCCCATATTTCCCTAGGTTTCTCTTAAGTCCCACTGAGGTCAGTATCAATAGCCCATCGACCCAGTTAAGCACAGACATAATTTACACCGACCTTGGTGGACATATTTAAGTGCTCTTGTCGGAATCACATTTGCTGCCCTTGAAATGTCATTTTCAGGAGGTGATAGGACACTGGATGTGGCAGCAACCCCACAAGGTCAGTGGCAGATCAAAGGCATGGAATTGTGTACAGGTTTTGATCCTTGTCCAAAGACAAGGGCAATGGCTTTACCCTGCCCGAACAGGGGAGACTGAGCTGAGCTCTTAGGCAGAAGCTCTTCCCTGGGAGGGTGCTGAGGTGCCCAGAGAAGCTGTGGCTGCCCCATTCCTGGCAGTGTTCAAGCTTGGAGCAAGCAGCTCCAGTGGAAGGGGTCCCTGCCCATGGCAGGGGTTGGAGCTGGAGGAGCTTTAAGGTCCCTTCCAACACAAACCAGGCTGGGATTCTGAGTCTATGAATTATTAACCACCTCAGGGTATTCTACCATATATAACAGTAGAGACCAGCATAACTGATTAACATAACAATAGCCACCAATTACAATGTTATGTGTATATATATATATATATGTGCATATATTGAAGGTTTTACTGTGAGTGATGGGGCTTTTTGGTTTGGTTGGTTTGTTTCCCAAACAACACATTTGCAGGAGCCTCTAATTTGCAGAGCTTCTATGGCAGTTGAACAACCAAAGGAAGATTTTCTTACCTAAATTAAACCTCTTTGCATCCTCTCTCCAGTTGGTGTGTGCTTCACTTCTTTCTTTTTGTCAGCTTCCTGAGAAACAACCTAAGGAATGAATCTTTTGAGTTAGGATACTTACAAGAAGCAAGTCCATGTGCCCAGAGCAGAGCAGGACCAACCAGTGGCTTTGATGCCTGATGAGGCCAGGTCCAAATGCACTGCATCTCCCAGGAGCTTTGCCCTCACTCTGCCATTCTTAAGAAGCTGTCTTGACAAGAGAGGAGCAGGTTTTTAATAGCTTCATTAAGATAAACTTTGCATGTATGAAGGTCTCTCTGACAGAGATTAAAGAGATCTTCCTTTGATACCGCGATTGCCAGCAGCAGTCCTTACAATATGACTCTCTGTTAGAGGACAGATTTAAGGTTAACGTTAGAGTTTACCAGGCTTATATGGACAACTGAAACTAGAACCAGAGGAAACACTGGTTTGATTATATTTAATAGGTGAATACTTTAACAGGGGGTCCTGCTGCATTCAGATGAACCATAGGAATACCTTTGGTAGCTCATCTAAAGAGCCATGGGCTCAAGAACGTGGAGCCTGGGGGAACCCTGGCACAGCACGGCTGCGAGGCAGGCTCACCACCATGGAATAGTCCTTTCTGACAGGGATTTGGAAAACACGAGAAACCCCCATCTCCGCTTGCTTTTCCAAGAGCATCTCCGCCGAGTTTCTGACAAGTTCAGTGGTTTGTGCAGAGCTACAGTTTTCTTTTAACTGGAGAAACATTTCCCCAGGAACCTTCTCCTGTCGGAAGCAAGCTAAAGATGTCAAGCGGAGCTCGGAGTGTTTCTTCCGGAGAGCAGCAGTTTAATTTCTGAGTCATTTTCACCATCTCCATTGACTATTCAACAACTGAGAGGTACAGGCCTTGAGTTGTCTCTTCTTTGAATGTGTTTTATGTTTCTTAACAAGCGATTCAGGTGAGCGGTTGGGGGGGCAGTGGGAGAGTTTGGTGAAATCGAGTTTTCTATGATAAACAGAATTATGAATGAGGATGGCTTCGTTTCTGTGCTGCAAAGGTGCTTGGAAGAGTTCCTTGGTTTGAAATTCAGAGGTTTATAAAATTTGCCCGATAACTCTGAAATGCAAACTCCTGCAGGTTTTATTTTTCCATTTTGGTGAATTAAAGCATCATGGAATCAGCTTTTCTGATTGAAATGCCATGGGGCATTGGGAGCTGGTGCACTCTGAATGCAAAGCAGGGAAACACTTAGATTAGAACACTTAGTGCAAAAACATCTGCATCTCTTGTTAACCACAGGGACCACTGAGCAGAAGAGATTTTTTTCATGCTTTTTGCCATTAATTGGAATTCATTAAAATAACTTTACTTCAAAGTAAACATTAAAGGCAGTTCTGAGCTTTTCATTTTCATGTTTACCTCCATAGATTCCATCTGGTTTAGGTTATTCTGATAACCCTTGTTTGGAGTGAGAGACTGGACTGCTAAAGACATTGTTGCAGGTAGCAGTCTAAGGACATCAGCTGTTCTTAAAGCCAAACCTCACCTGATCCCAGGTCATTGCTGGGATCTCACGTGAGAACTTTTCTGTTCTGAGACCACGGGAGCACATTTGTTCAGGAAAAACCAACTTTGATGTTCATCCAAATGAGTTAAACATCAAAGATGCTTTTATAATGGGAGGATTAATAATGTTTGAGGCAGCTGATAGCACACACAGAGAGAAGAGCTATCTCAGAGAAATGCCTGAATCACATAGAAGTCCTTTAGGTTGAATATACTTTAGGTGTGTTAACTGAATGCAGATGCTTCATGTAAAAACATGAGATTAAGAGGTATGTACAGCAAATGTGGAGCCTTGTATTTCAGTCCCTTGAGTACAATGCCCTTTTAACAATCACACCCATACACTGATTCTGAATCCTGTGCCTGAAGGAAAATAGAGCAAGGGCAAAGATCAAAGTATTAAAGCTACATTCTACACCCATGGTAAAGCGGTGTGCCCCCATGTCCTGAAGAATATCCTCAGCGGGGTGACTTAATCCTCTTAATGTCTCCAGAAAGGTTAAAAGAGAAGAAAACAGTGCAAGAGAACATCAAAACAAAAATCACAGTTTCATATCAGTATGTGGCTGCCTACAACTCACCCGTGTTTGCAATAGCAGTGTCAAAACCACTTCCCCAGGTAATGTCCTACAGGAGCTGTATCAAAACGACCTCATTCCTGCGGGTCACACAGCAGCTCTCATTTGGTGTGTGCTTTCCATCACCCCAGCAGCCGGAGCATCCCCCCGCGCGCTCTGCTCTGGCACTGCCTCCGTTCACCTCACAAAACACAGCACGCTCTCTGCTTACAAGCTCCTCATTTTCCCACCACGCCAACAATGAAGACACGCTTTGAGTAATCATTTCCCATTATTGTCACTCGGATGCAAGCCTGCAATATTCCTAGGATTGCAATCTCAATAATGGTCCAAATATGCCATCCACAGCTCTCCATCAAAGAGCACAAAGCATTTATATGTAGCAGCGGTCACAGAAAGTGCTGAAAAGTGACAAAATATTAGGTCTAATTCCTTTCAGAATGACACGCTATTACAAGGGCATTAGCTGAAGTTTCCAATTTTTCTGGTTGCTCTGATTTAGGAAACCAATGTAAAGATTTCTAGACACTGCATATGAATAATTTAGCACTCCCTCAATCTATCTTGGAAAGACTCCCCTATTTCACCAGGATCAAGCAAACGCTGACACCACCTTGACACAGCGCATCGCAAAAGTAAATGAGGAAATTTAGAGGTAAAAGACACTTAAAGACAAGTTAATGCCCGATAAATCTCAAAATACGGGTCGGGAGGTCTCAGTGCTGGAAACCGTGGGTATGTAGGAGATGCACAATTTTCATGACTGGTAGGCTGAAAGACTGCATTATAAGGTTGGAGGCATCCCATTACCGCTGATTTAGGCTGAGAATCCAATGGGAACTGCTTAACACCAGGCACTTTAGAAATCAGGAGATGTCATTCTGAGTTTAAATAAAGATTTAGCGCCCACTTTTACTTTCCTGTGTCTGAGGGTGTTGACATTTATGAATAAGGATTTTAAAATGAGAGTGTACCATTTGCAACAGGGCATATCAAAGGAGGGCTCTGCAGTCAAGGAGAAGCCATAAAGTCAAGAGCACGATGAGGGTGAATGGAGACATTCACTCCTACAGAAGCACTTTAAGAGACACTTTCTCCTGAGAAATGGGGATAGGACGGGAGCAGGAAGGGAATTCACATGCAGGCAGGCAGGCAGCATTCACTTTGAGCCATGTGCACCGACAGCAACAGGACCACTGACACTGAGAGGCAACTCTGCGCTGGCAAATCACCTTCTTTGTTCAGGCAGAACTTTTCTGGTGCAATGATTTAACACTTGCCAGTGAAACTCTGCTCCCTGGAAGCCTCCGGAATGGATTCAGTGCTGGATCATTAGAGAGCTCTAATTCAGTGGAGGAGGGAACATTTGAAACACCACCTTGGATTTGCACCTGGTTGTTACTGCTTGAACTCAGAGGTAGCCAAGGTTCTCAGGAAATGTGCCTCTGGAGAGGCCTGGGAATGCAGCTGTGTCTGTAAACAAGCAAACCCAGATGCTTCCCAAAGCACTGAGTGTAATAGCCCTTTACATTCACCAGCGCCTCTTACCTGCTATTAATTTTACAATAGGAGGAAATGTAGAAGTAGAGCCCTCGCTTTAACATGAGCATTCGTGAGCTCGGTGTAAGTGTATTTTTACCCATAAATAAAATTACACCGCAGTCACGGAGTCTCCAATGGCCACACATTACTGCTTTCCCTGCAGCCAAAATGCAATTCCGCAGTAGCATTCCCACAAGTGGGACTGCTGCCTGCTCCTGTGAGCACTCCTAGGGACAAGCTAGAGGCATTTCACTGAACCAACTGAGCAGAACTTGTTGTTATTTCCAATAAAACAGTAAGAACTTCTAACTTGGAGGGAGGGCTGTCCTGAGCACCCTGCTCCCACTGCCTCCCAACCTGCCCAGCCTTTGTGCTTTGCACCCTTATTCCTCGCATCTCTTCATGGCACCTGGAGTCCCGGTGCTCTGAGATGCCCTATGGCTTTGCCCCCCACTTTCATGCTTGTGCACTACTGCTGCTTCTCTCATGATGGCATCTTTCACTCTTACCTTCTCACTTCCATGTCTCACGTGTGGCTCCAGCACCAGGCAGCTTTGGAACTTGGTCTGGAGAAGGCAGATATCTTTCCTCATGAATCTGCATCACAGTTTCTCTTCCAGTTCCCCACAAACACCTCTCAGGAGAGGCTGCTTGTGCAGCCTCATGCCCCTGCCGTTCACCAGGGCCCTCGGCACTGTCACCCATCTTCTGCCATCCCTATGAGCCAAATCCTCCTCCCAGCAACCCCTGAGCAAGGAGCAGCAGCGCTGCTGGTCCCCCCCTGCCCCAAAACATCCAATTTCAGCCGCAGAGGTGTTTGGTGTGAGCCCCACACAACAGGAATTCATCACAAAAGCCATCCTTTTTCCCCAGGAACTGAGGGATGTGCTTTGGGGCTGGACAGCAGCTCCCTAAATGATGCATTTGCATTTCTTACTTTGCACTCAAACTGCTTTAATCGCATCCCTTTTCCAGCCTGAAGTTTGTTGTTAAACAAAAAGAGGGTTACATCTGCAGCTGAGAATACTTGGCTGCCAATGCTCCCGCAGACTACTGAAGGAAGTTTTGTAAAATAGCAGCTTTTTTGGGCTTCAACAGGAGAAGTAAACATATGTTTTAAACAGTGCTCACCTCCAGTGGCACCTGCTTGCAGAGAATAAAGCTCTCAACCACATATTTAAAGCAAAATCCAACACAGCAAAGAGAATCAGCCCTCCTGCTGACACCAAGCACCATAAAACCACTGTTAAAGACACCAAAGGAGAGGGCTGGGGCTGGGAGAGGGAGAGAAGGGAGAAGAGCAGGCGTGAACTGAAGGAAACGCTGGCAGAGGCACCACCAAGGACTTGTGAAAGAGGATCAGGGACCAAATTCAAGGCTCAGCTGTGAGGTTTCCTCCACAGGACCCTCACAGGCTTTTAGCGTACAGGCACACATGGGATGGAAGAGGCTGCAATAGAACCATCTGCCTTCTGCTGTGATTTAGTTGTGCAACAACCCGCGATGAGAGAGAAGAGATCCTCCCACCAGATTACAATAGTTCAGAGCAGAGACACAGCAACAAGGGTAAACAGATCAGGGATAAACAGAACAAGGATAAACTCAGCAAGGGAAAAGCAGATCATTTTCCTTATCATATATAAAGTGTCAGCTCCAGTGGAAACGTGCCCTTTGCAGGAAGGACAGACCCTTCCTTCTTTTCTAACTGAACACGCATCTGCTTTGACAATGAAGGGAGAATAATGGACCAAGCAACCGTAACATGGGGTTTCTTTCCCCTTTGTTCACCTGAAGGAAGAAAACAGGGAAGTGAAGAGTTCCCTTCTCAGTCTGTTTAATAGCTGTTTGTTCTGTACCCAGTGAAAGAGCTATCAGCAATGCTCCTTTCTACTACAGCAAAAGGAAAGAGCCTCCTCCTTCTTAACAGCCCTGGGAACATTAAGAGTATGCATTTTAAAGGAATTTATAGAAAATGGCTTCATTTCTTTCTCTCCTCTGAAAAGTTCAAAGTTTTCAGCCAACTCCTGCTGTGCTTTTGTTGGCTGTAACACGTGGGTTCTCATCCTGGCCACAGCAGAGACTGAAGGCGTTGGCAAACATGGTCCTTCATTACCTGTACAAGTGCCTCAGCATAACACAAGGTGGTTTAAAAACTGTTAGAGGAAAACCCTGAGACAGCCATTGCTTTGTCATAGATCTCTAACAGCAGCTTCCCTTCCCCTCCCCTCCGGATGAAAACCAGCAACGCCCAAGATCTTTGCATCCCATTTAATCCCTTCCCCTCTTGGACCTGCTTCTTTTGGAGGCCACTGAATGTGGCGCATTCAGAGGTAACATTGAAGATTTCTCAAGACTGCCACTTCATGCTCAGGAGCTCCCGTATCGCGTCCTTGCCATCTGGAGTTGTTACGAGTTAGTTAGCAGCAGTGTCACTGTAATGATGCATTACCCAGTGATGGAAGCCCAGCTGGCTGCTCAGTTTGAAGACTCAGGCTCTGTAAAACTGTACCAAGAAATTGTACCTATGGAAGGTGAGGATGGATTGAGGTAGGACTGGGGTGGGCAGCAGCAGTGACAGGTGGGAAGAGCTCTTTTTGGTACCTAGGGGTAAGTCCGCTTTAGGATCTCTGTTTGAGCCACAGGAGCTTTTGGGCTGGACCCCAGGGGCCATTTAATGCTCTCCAGTTACAGGCTTTGGTCTGCAGGAATAGGCTACAGCTGGTCCAAAGCATCTTCCCTCCCCTCTCAAAAAACTCCCTCCTGTTGGTCTTTGGAAGATCCATGAGCAGATCTCTGCGTTGTCCAAGTCTCCCCTCGTACAATCTGTGACCAGAGAGGGTTATTTTTCAGGGTGGAAGGAACAGGCAGCAATTTGGGATGGGGTCAGACAGTAAAGGGTGGTCTTGGTCCAGAGAGGCACAGAAGACCCAAATGGCTTTTCCTGTCCCAGACAGGCATCCTAGCAGCAATGATCTCCAATCACTGGCACCAAGTTCTCACATGTTGAGATGAAAACTGGACAATATTTAGGTGGATGGACAAGAGAAGCTATTTGGCCCTCAACTCCGCAGAGAACAGATACCCCATAGACACAGACCTGCTTTGCACAGGCTTTCAGCCCCCCTCTCCATCTGTTAATGATTTTCTTCTTCACAGAGCTTGTTTTCATTTTGTGCCTGGAAGTTCTGCTTGGCCCATAAGCAACTCTCAGATCCGTGACACGGGAAGACAGATTTACCCCCAAGCCAGGCTGAAACAAGTGCTGAATCTCTTTTAACTTTGCATCTCCTTGCCCTGTTACTCCTGAGGTGTTCGTGTAGAGAGAGCAGTAAACACTGAAGGAGCAGCTCTGCCCTGCGTTATTAAGGATATGATATTACAAGTTGTTTCTGAGCCACGGATAAACTCTCGCATGCAGCCATGAGCCATGTGTCTTGTTTGCCTGATATGAGAGCTTCTGGTAAGCAAAGACAAAGTGGTATTAAAACATCCTCTTAAGAAATGGTATGCAGCATGAAGATGGACTAGCAGATAACGCAGCTGGCTATAAAACATTCTGTTGATACGGCTTTGGAAGCAGCAGATAAAGTTGCTGATAGGTGAATCCCACCTTCCCCTTCACCCCTTCTCCCATTATAGTCACAGGAGAGACCCATGGAGGAGGCTGCAAGCTGCAGAGCAATGCCCCAAAGGAATCATTCAGCACTGCAGAGCATCTTCAGCAGAACTCTGCAAGCTTACTGATGCAGGATTGCCGTGAAACTTAATCCAGCAGAAGTCACAGGGAAAAAATTATCTGTATCTCCTCAAGCACGTGTGAAGAGCGGAATGAATGATCACCTTCAGGACCTGGGGCGGGAGGCTTCAGGCTTCCCACCCAGTATTTAGAGAGCAAAAGAGACCCAGAAGGCTGCCACTCAGCAGGCATCACAGGGAGGGACTCGCTGCTGGTCCAGGAGGACCCAGAACCCTTTGCAGCAGTGGGATTCATTGTGCTTTGCATGCCCCATAGTATCAGCTCCTGCATCCATGCCAGCCAGCCACTGCCCCGTGTACTCGTTTCAGGGACCTCAGGGTGGGAAGAGTCACTCCTGCGGAGCTGCTGCTCCCTGTCTGCTCCAAAGGGAGCCCAAACCAGGAGCTGAAGTACCCAGATTGATGTACAGACCTTGGTGATTGGTAATTCAGTGAGTGCTCTGCCTCCACTTGCTGCTGATGACACATTTGAACATGCACTTCTATTTGCTTTGCAAACACCAGCTCTTGTTATCGTGACAAGAAGAACTGGAGAGCAGAGAGAAAAACCCCAGCTCTGTTTCCACTGTACGCTTTCAACAGCACTTTATGCAGCATCATGTTTCCTCTCTGTACATGTTCACTTTGCTTCCCCAGTGCGGGTAATGCAGCAAAGGGGGGAAACACTTTTAATTGTCAACATGAGCTTATAAACCCACAAAAACTGGCAGCGGGGCAAAGGGCCAAGTGTAAGGCTTTAAATCATCATTAGCTCTGCTTTAAAGCATGAAAAGAATGGAAGGAACCAACCAACTTTCCTTTGGAGATGGCTTTACCAAGGGCAAGCGCTGGTGAGGGGCTCCTGCTCTGTCCTGCACCCCCGCCCTGCAAAGGCACTGGAATGCCGTCAGCAGAGGCATAGCAATAAACTTGAAACCAGGACAAAAATCACAGCATCCCAGCCTGGTTTGGGTTGAAGGGACCTTAAAGCTCCTCCAGCTCCAACCCCTGCCACGGGCAGGGACCCCTTCCACTGGAGCAGCTTGCTCCAAGCCCCTGTGTCCAACCTGGCCTTGAGCACTGCCAGGGATGGGGCAGCCACAGCTTCTCTGGGCACAAAAAGAAGCCTTTAAAATGTCTAAATTCCCGGTGTCTGTGTAGGCGAGGGCTGGTTAGAAAACCTGAAAACACAGGTTTCCTCCCTTATGGTGTTTAACAAATCTCTGCCTTTGCTCACACTCAGAACCGATGTTGGGATTTAAATACGTCACACAGCAGATAATTTGAAGTACTTACTTCATTTATTCTGCGTTACCTTCAGGCTTTATCACTGTTGTCCCAGTTTTTCCTCCCATCCTTCACTTGTCAGTGACAGCAGACAGAATCATTAAACCTGCAATATGCAAGGATAGCTTCCAGAAACAGCACTTAGCCGCTCTGTCTTTGCCCATATACCCAAAGACTTGTTCAAAACCAGAATCCTGGAGTGATTTATGCCTGTTCTTACCATGGTACAGGTGGATTATTGATCCATTTAATCCAGGTGCCTGTGAGCTTGAGGGAGAAAATACTGTTTCTTTGGGCTGCTCATTTATGTCCTTTTCTCTCAGAATGGGAACATGCTGCCACGTACCTTGTTTGACTGAGTTTTAACAAGGTTTTGGTCTAGAACAAAACTCGTTCCAGAAAGCTTGACCAGCCTGAAGTTTGCCCATCCTCTTCATCTCAGGGCATCTCTCACACATGGCCATTCTCCCTGCTCTTGCTTAAGGGTGACCTTGGAAGCCACCCAGAAGACCATCTTTTGTGACAGCTACTTGAAGTTCAGGCAATGGAAACTGCCAGCACTTACACGAGGTTCTCTCTGCTCTGCTCCAAGCAAAAGTCACAATATTTACATAGGAGTTGTCAGTCTCGTTACTTCAGAGAATGTTTTCTCCTTCCATTAGAGCCAGCCAAGATGCTGCTGCTGCTGCAGAGAGAGCAAAGTCCAAAGGAAACCACCATAAGTCTTTTCATCTTCCTCTTCTAATTCACTAGCTATGATGAATCAAACTGAACCCAGACCTTTGCTGGCGTCAGTGAAAAGCCCTTCCTCTGTAATGAGGAGCACAGGATAACCAACAATGAGCAGAACCAAATGACATGAAAAACTAAAAAGAGAAATGAAAACTGTGAGTCCTTTCTTAAGATCAATAAATCTTTCACCTATAAAGCATCATGACTGGTGCAGCAGCATAGGCAGGCACTGACTGAGAGCCAAAGGAAATCTGAAGTTACACAGGAACCTCCTTGGGTAAGCATAGTAGATCCCACAAACAACCTTTCAGATGTGCTTAGGAGCTCTTGGTATCTAAGTTTACACACGCTACAGGTACCACAGAGGGTTTATGTCCTTGGTAGCACTCAAGACCTCTTGAGGTGGAGGGGCTTTTCTTGGTGCAATGTTTGTTTTATACCATGGCCTCATGACTTGTGTCCCTTTTCTATCGAAGCTTGTTCTGGGCAGATAATGGAAGTCTCTGTATTCCCTAAATTCTCTAGGACCTGCAGATAGGGCTCCACAGGATGAGGTCCCTGCTGCAGGATTCACAGGGAGAAGTGCTTGGTTGCACAGGGATGGGGTTAGGGATACCTGTGGTGGCCCGAGCATGGGGTACACCAGCTTTCCCCCTGAAGTCAGCCCCCACAGGCTGTGTAACAGAGTTCACAGTCAGGAGAGAAAACATTTTCAATCATTTCTTCTCCGAACAGCAGCAAAAGCAGTGCCTGCAGAAAAACCCAACGAAGCCCATCATTTCCCACTCGACCAGAGGGTTCCTCTGCGGCTGCTACGTTTAATAAAGGAGCTGGTGCTATTCCTACTTTAATCTAACTTTTACTGCATCTGCATTTATTCTGCTTCATTTCCTACATTCCAGAGCATGTATTTTCAGTGTCACGCAGCTCCCTGGTTAGCAGTTTGACCATGCTGTGTGTGCACCTTGCCCCATGCCTCTGGGGCTGTGTGAACAGTTCAAACCCCTAGTCCTGACTGACCCCTTGGTCAGTCTTTTGGAGAAGCAAGGATCAGAAAGATATCAGTTTTCCACCTCCTCCCCATCCTTTTTGGAGCATGCAGCATGCCTGGCTTCAGGTATCACCCTTCTTTAGGATCTGAATTTCACCTTTCTGGTGAAATCAGTACCTTTCCCAGTTAGCAACAGTGGGTGACATACCAAGCACTCAAGGAACATCCCCCTCAGTGGCTCCCAAGAGTGGACCAGACCTTCCTTTGGTTGTTCCTGATTTATACCAGCATCAAGAAAGAATGGCACCAGGAGCCTTTACATCACCAGAAGACTTGTTTATCAAATAAGCATATTTTCAGGACAGTGTTGTCTACTCTCACAAGCAACGTTCATTTAGAATCATATATCTCAAACCCCTCAATGTTAGCACAGAATGAGTCATAGAATAGCTTAGGTTGGAAGGGAGCTTAAAGCTCACCTGGTTCCAGCCCCCTGCCATGGACAGGGACACCTTTCACTGGAGCAGGTTGCTCAAAGAGCAAAACCTCATGGGAAAGCAGAAAGGAAACAATAGGGAAGAGCACTTGGAGATACACTGCAAATCTTCTTTCCTTTGCAAAATCCTGGTCAACTCACCTGAGCTGGGACCTGGCAGGGCATCACAGACACAAACGTCCTTATTGCACAAGCAAAGGCCAAACAAGCTAGCCCCCAGAGAGCTGTTCTGAGTAAGGGAAATCAGCCACAGTTGCTACAGGCAGGGTGAGACTAATTTGCTTCTCCTTAATTAATCATCTTCATTTCCTCCCTCTTCAGGCCCAGCCAACGAGGTGTAAATTGCAGGGGCAGATGCAGTTTCTGGGCTAAATTCCAAACTATATGTTCTCTAAAAAGTGAGGAAGCACTTAGCATGGCATAGGAGCATATTTTAGTGTTTGCTGTCATCAGGCACATTAAATTCACCTCATTCTGAAGGCTTTGGTGGCATTATTTTCCCATATTCTATCTAGTCTGACTATGGATGATTTTGTACTTTGTGAGCAAAGGCCTGAGCTCAGCAAAGAGCAAACATTGTTCCGTCAAAGCATTATTGGTTCAGGAAAACAAAGCCTGCTCCAGGGATGGCTCTTCTGGTGCAAACCTCTTGGAGGTTCCTTTATGTCCCAAATTTCACTGCCTCCAGGATGTTCATGAAGGTCCAGCTATTCACAGGTTCCTCAGCAACGAGGAGCACAGCGAGGTCCTCAGTTAGATACCAAAAGTGGAGATGTGGATTAGGAAGCTCTTCCCTGTGAGGGTGGTGGGACACTGGAAGGGGCTGAATGAAGAAGCTGTGGCTGCCCCATCCCTGGCAGTGCTCAAGGCCAGGTTGGACACAGGGGCTTGGAGCAAGCTGCTCCAGTGGAAAGGGTCCCTGCCTGTGGGAGCAGGGGTTGGAGCTGGAGGAGCTTTAAGGTCCCTTCCAACCCAAACCAGGCTGGGATTCGATGATTATATCCAAAATACCAACACTGTCATTTTGAAATCTTCTCTCTTGTGTTTGCCAGATTGTTGCAGGGTTTAATTTACTACCCAAGCATTGTTACATTACCAGCGTGATAAGCAAAATAGCAGAGAGGGTTTATGATTTAAATTTCCATGCAGCACAGTTTGCTTTATTCCTGACATCAACAGCAAAAGCTCAGTTTGGATCTTTCTATTCCCTACGTGCCATCCTGTGCTACAGGGATAGCTCACAGTGGGGTTTCCACTCCCCAAATGGGAAAAAGCCAGAGCTCTCAGTTACACAACTGAGCTATGGGCAGGCAGACTGTGATTTCTGGGGCTACATTTACAACCATGATCTCTGGGCAGTTGAATCAGGTTCTGCAGTTTCCCACATCATTACTATGGGAGTGTTCAAGCACGCAGGCACAAGGCTGTGTCCCAAAACGCAGTCCCAAAGGGAACCTTTCTTGGTGTGTGACCTTTCCATTGCAGACTGTGGTTTCTAGTCAGCAAACCTTACACTGAAGTTCATATATTTTCATTAACTGTAAAGAGCATACTTACTGTAAAAGCAAAATTGGGAACATATTCGGAGTGTGAGGCTCTAAGAGAGGTCCACCTTGCTGGAAACACCGCTGTACTCAGCACTACCAAAATCAATGCCATATATTTGAATGAAACATGTATTAATCTACCTATAAAGGACTGGAGCTATCCAGTCAATTCTCTGATTGTAAGCAGAGCTTTGGTTAATATAGTAAATGTCAGCCATTTCTCTTTCAACCAGACCCTGATGATGAAACCTGTTAGAAGCACAGCTTTTTAGTTGCTACCATACTGTAGCTGTTCATCAAACTGACAGAATAAAGATCCTTTTTATCCATCTTATATTTCACCTAAAAACATTTAGGCGGTTCTCAAGCACAGTCTCGAGACGGGGCTGATAATACTGACAATAAATAAACAGTGGCAACTCTGGCTGGAGGTGAAGACAGCACCTTCTCCTCGCGCTATACATTATCCACCGTTCCTGTGTACAGGGCGGGGGGTGTGTTAATATTAACTAATTCATCTTTCAAATGTATTCCCAGGCCCTAAATTATATGGGTGAGATCCTCAAGCTCTACAACATATTGGTTATATAAAGCTCTCTCTAACAGAGAGTTTTATTCTCTTAAAGTGAGTTTTCAGCACTGGGGAGGGGTATGACCAGGGCTGGGGAGCTGGAGGCTGCCCATGGGTGCAAACCGATGGCTGACACAACATGTGCTGGGTCAAGCTAAAGAAAGCAAGCCCAGGTTAGCAAAAAGGAGCTCTGTCTCCCCATCACTCTGATACCTGAAGGAAGGAAGAGCCAAGAGTTCTGCAGGGAATGGGTGTGATGGCTGATGCAATGAGGAACCAGCAAGCTAAGTCAGTCAGCATCTACCATCAGTGGTATTGTTTCATGGGCCTTTAGAGCAACCCTTCCCTTATAAAATCATCCATCTCAGTAATTGTAGAATCCATTAAAACCCAGCAGAGGCTGCCACTTAACACAAGCGTTATTTCTATTTACCACATATTATAATGACAATTTTAATTTACAGTCATTTGAATTTTAGTGGCATTAGCTTGGCTGGCTGCAGCCGGATGACATGTGGATATATGGAATAATCACTGCCATTTGTATGCAAGAAAACGTTGATAACCTTTCAGGATTTTGATGCAGAGAGGCTGGGACAGACACCCAGCAAGCACTCATGGGTCCCTTCTCCATGTGTGTGATCCAAGCTGGCCAGTCACACTCCCACTCCCACCGTGCATTTGCACACAAACGTTATTTGAGAGGGTTTTCCTTTTACTAGAACAGAATTATGCATTTGCCTGCGATAGCTGCAGCTTTTATAAGCAGCAGTTCTGTTCTGTTCTGTGATTTAACAACTAGTGAACAAGCTTCTCTAACATTATGTACCTTACATGTACCATGGAGATGGTACCAGATAGGCTTGCTGCAAGAACTACTCCTTATTTCCACAAATTCAGATGAGCTCTGAGGCAGAAGCTGTTCCCTGTTTGCAGGTGCTGAGGCGCTGGCCCAGGGTGATGGCCCAGAGAAGCTGTGGCTGCCCCATCCCTGGCAGTGCTCAAGGCCAGGTTGGACACAGGGGCTTGGAGCAAGCTGCTCCAGTGGAAGGGGTCCCTGCCCGTGGCAGGGGTTGGAGCTGGAGGAGCTTTAAGGTCCCTTTCAGTCTAGGATTCTATAAGGAGTTTGGCTCAAGGACCTGGAATTTCCAGTACACATCAATCCCCAGGATTGAGGATCATAATGATAATCAATACCAAGTGAAAAGCAATGCTCTGAAGAGCTGTGCTTCTGAAAATATTATGTAGCTTGAGTGTAAAACTAATCCCCACATGAAATTACACCACTGGCCTGCAGCTGAGGATCACACATCCTCACATTACTGTAAGGAAAAGTTAACATCTCCCTATGTACAGACATTACCAGTATGGATCAGTGCAGCCAGAAGTGGGTGGATATAAAATTAAAGCCACACAGATTATTGAGCTCAGTCCTTATGAGGCACATAAAGAAGGCAAGGAGGAGTTCACTCTCCATCAAACAACGCTTCCCTCTGTGGCTGTGGTGCTCCTGGCCCTGCTGTCACTGCACAGCCCCATGATGTGTGTGGGGGGGAGCTCTCCTGCAGCTCACAGCACAGATCATGCGATTCTCTGTGGCACTGTCACAGGATCCCAGCGTGGTTTGGGCTAGAAGGGACCTTAAAGCTCCTGCAGCTCCAACCCCTGCCACAGGCAGGGACCCCTTCCACTGGAGCAGCTTGCTCCAAGCCCCTGTGTCCAACCTGGCCTTGAACACTGCCAGGGTACTGCAAGGAGAGACAGCAGCAGCGTGCAGGGGTTTTGCTGAGCATTTACACAGTTATGAACAGATTTGCCATTCCTTCGCTTGATCCCGGTCTGAAGTCGGCTGCATTTGATGTTTCCAACCATAACCATAATACATACAGTTAGTTCACTGTTTAAAAGAAAATGTATAGATCCATGTACCCAGTACACCTGAACATGTCCAGCCTGCAGGTGCTGGGATTGAGCAAGCTGCTCTAGTGGAAGGTGTCACTGTGCATGGCAGGGGGCTGGAGCCGGAGGAGCTTTAAGGGCCCTTTCAACCCAAACCAGTCTGGGATTCTGTGATTAGAGCAATCATCTGTCTGCTGAGGCTTTGCAGCGAGAGCTGCAGGAGCAGTAAGTGGGCACAGGCAGAGGGATCAGTGTTTTACAGCCTGTCATCACTTCCCACGCGCCTGCTTCTCAGTGCCGCAGCGAAAGGAAAACAGCAAGGAGAGAGGAGTTCTCCATCAGCGAGTCCATGGGAAGACCTTTCTCACACCAGCATTTCAAAAGCAGTTTTCACGCCATCGACATCACCATTGCACATCATCTGTGAAATGCAGAACTCTGGAAAGACAGAATGAATGTCCCTTAAATTAGCGCAGAGACACATCTGATAGTGTTACACATGCAGGAAATAGCAACACTTGAGACAATACCCTTAAAAATAATCTTGAAGGTAGAATTACGCACAGACTTGCCAGACCTTTATCAGTGAGTCTTTGGGGTGCTAAATATGAAGCCATAGGGAGGAAACAGGCATTTGAATGGAAGGCTGTTGCTGTGATCCCCAAGGTGCTGTAAGGTTCCTGCCTGCCCTGAGTGTTCATTCATTGTTGGAGTCAATCTTTCACATAATCATGGAATAGTTAGGATTGGAAAGGACCTTAAGATCATCCAGTTCCAACCCCCCTGCCATGGGCAGGGACACCTCACACTAAACCAGGCCACCCAAGGCTTCATCCAACCTGGCCTTGAACACTGCCAGGGATGGAGCACTCACAACCTCCCTGGCCAACCCATTCCAGTGCCTCAGCACCCTCACAGCAAAGAATTTCTTCCTTAGATCCAATCTAAACCTCCCCTGTTTCAGTTTGAACC
>NDXB01018962.1:35175-50008 GCA_002631895.1 Agapornis roseicollis
GAACCTGTTCTGTCCTGTCATTACAGTCCCTAATGAAGAGCCCCTCCCCAGCATCCCTATAGGCCCCCTTCAGATACTGGAAGGCTGCTCTGAGGTCTCTTTCCTGGGTAATAAAACCAGATGAGAAACATTGGAGATTGGAAACGTAACAGGAATCAAGTACAAACAGCATGGTTTGAGCTTACCAACGTGCAATAAAACACACAAGCAAGTGCAGATATGTTTTACATCAATACATTGGAACAAGCTCCCACACTCTGGGCAAACACCAGCTGGGCATCACCCTTCTGCTTTGCACCAGCCCCACCTTGGGCCAACACCGGCGGCTGCCATTCACCCAGGCTCCATTAGCAACATCTGCACCAGACAGCTGGAGAATCCAAACATAATTACCTCAGCAGCATCACAGGCATTTGTTATTAACATATTGATTAATTGTATTTAAACTACACCAAGTGACATTGAAAACTTCAACGCTGCCTTTGCTACCAGCACAAAGCAAAAATAAACTGTAAACCCCTCTAAGCCGCCCCTGCGCTGTTCTCAGCTGCACTGTAGAGTTTAGACTGTTAAAATGGCTTTGTTTCAGTTTTAAAAGCAATATTTAAGCGTTGTTTTGTAATACTGAATCAGAGATGCTGGAATAAGAGCTCTATTTTCTGAGCTTCAGCACTACTGAGGTCAGTGATTTCTTTATGAAACATGCACTCCCTAAGGCTCTGATTTCTCTTGTTGCATGTGGAACACGGAGCTGTGCCAGCTGATGCTGATGGAGAAATACACTGCCCCAGCATACATCAAGTCCCATGTAATGTGACCATGCAGGGCTGCATGCAGACCCCTACCACAGGCTCTATTCCTTCACCAGAGGCACAGCCCAAGATGCGAACACCAGTCTGGCATCACTTTGTTTCCATCAATATCCCAAACTTTCACTCCCCACGTTGTATCTAAAACATGAAATTTTTCCCTCCAGTCATTTTCATTATTGACCCTCTCATCCTTATGGGGATTTACTTCCCAGCTTGCTCCTGGGTGGCAGGTAGCACTGAGAACTGTTCAAGTGCCTTGCAGTGATTTATCCGATGGCCATCTGACTCTCCCTCTCTCCCATTGCAGGTGGACTAGAGCTGAAGGAGAAAGAAAAGCTGTTTCTCACCCACCCAGGTTCACAACTTCCAAGTCCTGAACCTGGTCCTAGGGGAGAATTACAGTTACCCAGTGAGCAAACTTCCCCTGGTCAGCACTGAAGGTGAAAGCTACACAGCAATAAAGTACCTCAGATTAATACCTTGTCACCTCCCTTGGCTCTGGTAACTCCCGCATCTCTGCTGATGGCTCTGGATTCCCACCTGCAGCTCTTGAGCAGCGTTGCACCAGGACTGTTCAAGCCACTCCATTGATCTTAAAGCTGATTTCCAGCAAGGTTCTTCAATCCATCACTGTAATCCTGCAGTTTGGTGAAGGAGAAGAGGCAAAGGGATGGTTTCAGCTTGAGGAGAAGGGGAAAGGTGAGACGTGGCTCTGAATCACTCTGTGACAGCAGCAGCTGGGAATGGGCTGGAAGGAAAACACCAAACTTTGGGGCTTTTCAAAGGGTGATGTGTTTTAGGGGATTGCTGTGCCTGTGCTGAGAACGGTTCTTTGAAAAGCTTCCCTGCTCAGGGAAAATCCTCCAGGGCTTCCTTCCAGGAATTGCACTATTTCTGAGACTCAAAACCAGCTTAGAGATGGGCACTCAGGGCAGGAAGTTTAAAGATGCTGCAGGTGTTTTACCTAACAGCCTTTTGGATGCCATCTTAGTCCACCCATTCATTAACTCACCATCAGTTCCAGGCAGATCTCTCTCAAACCTCCCTAGGGTTTAAACCTCATTGAAATTTCACCCCAAAAGCCAGGATTAGCAAAGACTTTGGCTTCGCCTTGGGTAGAAGTTGTTGGCAGAACATTTTGGGTCATTGCTCCCCATCCTCTGCTGCAGAACACATTCACCAAGGGCAGCAGAGCTCCCAGGCACATCAACCACTTGAACTCACTGTTGCTGAAGCTCAGGGTTATCACCAGTGACAATAATGTCCTTTTATCACCCAAAATGTGACCCAGTGCTGCAGCACATCACCAATTGCTTCTCCAGCACCCAGAGGAACAGCTCTCAACAGCTGCAGTGGAATGTCAGAGACACGTCTGCAATGAGAATGTGAACATCATCTTTTCTGGCTTGCTCTATTTCTCTGCCCTCCCCTTCACCATTGGATGCTATTAGTGCAGCAGAAGTATTAACTCATTATAAATGCAGGGCCTTGGGGAATGAGTTTCAAACATCTAAACCAAAGTGAATTGGTCCTTCAGAGCTCATCTTCAAATTGGCATAATACCATTCAGAATTAAAGCAGACCGTGGTTTAATAAATCATCAGGTCATACTTCATGTGAATACTACCTGTCACATATCGAGCTTGGCTGATCTCTGTGGGGTTGAGCACTCAGACAGACAGGAGTAGCCTTTCAGGTGCAATTAAATCTACTCGTACATCATTAAACAAGAGATATCCTTGAACAACAAGTGCATCACCATCACTTGGACTGATGTGGTTCACACCATCACTAGACAGCTGGTAAAATCTGGGTTATTTGGCCAGGAGATGAAAACAAAATGCTTTATAATGAATTTTTTCTGCTTATTAGGAGATGGTCAGTCCTCATATGGTGCTTTGATAATAAATACAATTGCTGTTCTCTTCTTTACCAGGGCTTATCTCAGGTACAGCCAAGCAGCTGAGTGCACTTAAGGGTTACACCTTTGATTATGGCTTTTCAGCAATCATAGCCAGACCAGCAGTGAAGTATGCCCTTGCTGATGCAAGCTGGGCATTGCTTGTCTTGTATCAGAACTAGAAAATATATGTAATAATAATAACTCAAAAGGAGTGAGCCCCAGAGAGAGGAGGAGAAGGAAGCAGAGCCAGCCCCATAGCATCCCAAGCCTGGGCAGCCAGGCTCAGAGCTGCCCCTTGGGCCCTTCCATGTGTGCACAGACACATAAGCAGTGTAAAAGGCAGTGCACATGGGAGAACAGAGCAACTGCACAGCCTGGCATCATCAGCTCAAAACAAATTGTTGAGGGTTCAAAAGCACTTTTGGTCTTTTCTCTCCACAGTGCCCATTACTCAGCCCTGTGCACGGAGACACTGTCAAGCAAACCATGGAGCAGCAGCAAAAAGAAGGCAGATTCCTGCAATCAACAGAAGAGGCTTCTCACAGCAATTGGCCAGCAAGAGAGAAAACATGGAATAGCAGAGATTGTGAGGCAGCCTGTGCTCATGCAATTTTCAGCTCAAGAGGTTCAGAGGATGCAGATAACCACGTCAGCTTTTGGGTCCTGTGTGAGAAGCAAATCAAAGCTTTGACTGCAGTATTAGTGCAAAACCATTCTTCATTGAAACTTGTTTGCTTTCAAGTTCCTGATGCTGTCTCAGTTAGCAGATATGGGGCTGCTTTGAGCCAGGGGGCAACTGCCCTTCCCATCATCACGTTTCCCAGCAGGAATCAAAGACCCTCATAGGGTGCTCTGTTGGGGTCAGGGAACTTTGATAGGAAAGACCCCACATTTTTAAAGGCAAGAGAGAACGAGACACAAAAGTGGATAAAGATTAAAAAAAACCCAATCAAACGCCCTGCATCCAGCAGAAGCCGTCATTTTTAATCCTCAGTATCTGGTGCAGGGCTGTGGTTTTGACTTTCAGCCTGGGAACAGCGCTGAGAACACCGAGGGGTTCAGTTACTGCTCAGTAATGTTCAGTCTGACCAAGGGCTTTGTGAGTCGCAGCTCTGCCAGGGAGGAGGGGGAGCGGGGAGGAAGCCGAGCCAGGACACCTGACCCAGACTGACCAAAGAGCTATTCCATAGCCCAGCACGGCATGGCCCCTGTATACCCGGGGGGCAGTAACCAGGAAGGGTTAGATCACTGCTCGGCCGGGCTGGGTATCGGTCGGTGGGGGGTGAGCGGTTGTGTTCTCTCCCCTTGTTCTTTCCCTTAGCATCATCATTACTATGGGTGGCAGCAGCAGTGGTTTGTGTTCTACCTTAGAGACTGGGCTGCTCTCATCTCAACCTGTGGGAGCTGCCTTCTTTTGATTCTCCTCCCCATCCATCCAGGAGAGTGGAGGGGACAAAGGGAGAGGAGTGAGAGAGCAGCTGCATAGCTCTGAGTTACTGCTGGGCTTAAACCATGACACCAAGTGAAGAAGAAAACCCCAAAATACACACAAATCCCACCCCATGACCACAGCAGAAAACCAGACCCACCCTGCTCTCATTTCAAACACGCTGGTATGGGTCTGGCTGAGCAAACCTTAAATGGGGTTAAATCCCCATTTATCTCCCAGGCAGAACAACCTGTATAGGCTGAATCAGTCAATGATTTTTTTCTATATCTCATATTTTCCAGGGAAAACCCAACATTTTCTTCCATCTTCTTATAGTCTTTCCATGGCACTGCTGGAAATTAGAAGTTAGTGTGATTATAATCAGGATCTGTCAAGGTATTTTATGCCCCTAAGACCTCTTTAATTACCTGGATTTAAGCACATAAAGGTCTAACACTTGACAGTTGTGTTGAGTGACTTCTTTATTAGAAAACCCCCATAACCCTGCTATTCTTGTGACTTCTCTTATGTGTGGTTCCAGCACTCTGAGTGCAGACACTTGGGGTATGTGTTATATTTAGTTAAGCTTCTACATATACGTTATTGCCCATCCTAGAACTAGGGCAATACTTGAAAACCTAACCAGAAATATTTCTTTGCACTAAAATCTGCTCCAGATTCAGTGAAGTTTTGTGCTTTGTGTATCTGCTTTCCTCGCATGCTTTAGTCAATGAATTTCCTTCTGGACCCTGGAAGAAACAGATCCCTGTTGCGTACTCTTCAGAATGGTTCGGAGCCCATACCAAAACTGAAGAGTCTTTGTAATGAAACTACACTGTAAGTCCAAAAGTGCAACCATTAGTTGGAAGCCTGGAAGAACCAAACCTCTGCCACAAAATACTTGAACAAATTCCATCATCCTAAGAGTCTGTTTAACCAAAGAGACAGCAGAAGGACTTCCCAATGTGTCTATGAGATATCCCTTTCATTTGATCTACTCTGCATTGAGCATAGGTTACCTGTGCCACTGAGTCCTCCTCTCCCTTTCAATACAAACCAAGAGTAGAGCCAAAAAGGGCAGGAAATTCTCCCTAAAGGACACATCTTCCTTATCTCACCAGGAACATGACTCAGTCCTACATCTGCTAGCAAGAAAACCTGGTTTTTCTGATGTATACTGCTTGAAAGACAAACTTCATCTTCCTTTCAGGTGTGTGTGTATATCTATATATATACACTAGAATTACTCAGTTGAAGCATTGGTGGAATGTGTGAAACTGAGAAGCCTTTTAAGTTCAGAACAAAGCAGAATCCTTGCCCCAAATGTTGTATTTTCCTACTTTAAAGATAACAGACTGAAATTAATGCACGTGTTTCAAGAGTGTAAAACAAAATTGACAATTAGAGGCATTAAAAGTTAAAGTTACCACACAACATTAGCAAATCCACTAACAGAAAGCACAGCTTCCTTCATCATTTCCAGGCTATCAAACTGATCAAAACAAATGTGGCCCAAGAGACCAGTTTTAAGGGCTCCTGTCCTCCCACTCCCCCTCATGGTTGCAATCACTTATGTATTATATTCACCTATTTAGGTGCAACATCTGCATCTCCCACAAGTTTTTCCTAGTAGTTGTTAGCAATATCTAATTTACAGCATTAAGAGAAAGTAAGGGAGTGCCTAAGGGGTATCCTCACATCTCTGATGCAGTTATTGCTGCTTTGATGACGAGACAAGAGAGAATCCTCCAAACTGACTGCTCCTGTGAAATACTCCAATAACACTTCACAGGATCCCAGCCTGGTTTGGGTTGGAAGGGACCTTAGGGCTCCTCCAGCTCCAACCCCTGCCACGGGCAGGGACCCCTTCCACTGGAGCAGCTTGCTCCAAGCCCCTGTGTCCAACCTGGCCTTGAGCACTGCCAGGGATGGGGCAGCAGAACATAAACTGTAAAGGAAAAGCAGGGGTTTTGCCGCCTGGTGCTGTGCTTTGAGCAGGCTTCATGCAGCTGACTCAGTTAATGTGCTCGCAATGACAAACCTCCAAACATCCCCCACCTTCGTTATGTTTGCTATTAGCAGCATCCAAGGCTACACTTTGACTTTCAAACATTTCAGACACAAACAATAGAAATTTCCCAATTAAAAAGCATAATCTCCTGTCAGACAGAGAGCAGTAAGCACAGTGAATAATTTAAAAGCTTGGGGGATATAAAGATTTATTCTATTTCCCAATAAGCCAGGAGCTTTGAGTAATAGCTAAAAATAGAAAATAAGAATGGAATTAAGTTGTAAAAGATCCCCCCAAATAATCATTTGTATACTGTTAATATGGAATCATAGAATAGTCTGGGTTGGAAAGGACCTGAAGATCATCCAGTTCCAACCCCCCTGCCATAACCAGGGACACCTCACACCAAACCATGGCACCCAAGGCTTCATCCAACCTGCCCTTGAACACTGCCAGGGATGGAGCACTCACAACCTCCCTGGCCAACCCATTCCAGTGCCTCACCACCCTCACAGCAAAGAATTTCTTCCTTAGATCCAATCTAAACCTCCCCTGTTTCAGTTTGAACCCGTTCCCCCTTGTCCTGTCACTAGTTTGAAATGTTTTCATTGTATGAAACAACCTTCCTGTCTCATTTTTCCTATTACAATACATTGATCAGAATTCATTTTTTAATAAACTCATTTGGAACTAATTTCCAGATTCAGGACAAAAATTGCAAAACAGGCAAAGTTTTGTGATATTAAATACTGGAGTTTTAAATCTTGAAAATTAGAAATTCAAATGCATCGAAATCTCTCCTTGGAGATCTGGCCTTGCGAAATCACCCACCACAGCACTGACCTGCCCACTGTGCCCAGCACATCAGCATGGAGGGCACCGTGCAGATGCCTATGGTGATTGATACCTGCAGCACCAAAATCATAGAATCCCAGACTTGTTTGAGTTGAAGGGACCTTAAAGCTCATCCAGTTCCAACCCCTGCCATGGACAGGGATGCCTTCCACTAGGGCAGGTTGCTCCAAGCCCTGTCCAACCTGGTCTGAACAAATATGTTCATATATGGCAACATGTTCTACTTAAAAACCAAAACAGAAACTGAAGGTAAAGCCTTTGTTTCAATTATATAGCCAAAGTTAACTACAGGAATTGTCAATCCCTTTGTTCGGGTTTTCTTACTGCAGCCTTCCCATTTGCCTTCAGTTCTGCATTATTTCCCAAATCAAAGATACACTTCTGTGTTTTCTCCATAGGGATGCTCTGTTTATAGCAATATCATTATTCAGTAGCTCTAAATACAAACGCAAAATACGAATGCTTTGTAAAATGCGATTAACTTTCTAGTGATACATATGCATTTAGGATATTTGGATCCTGTACAAAGTGTGCTGCTTAGCAGCATATAGCAGCAGCATGTAGCATATACAGGTAGGTGGTATATAGCAGTAGGCATTATATAACAGTATATAGCATATAGCAGTTTATAGCAGTATGTAGTACATAGCACTATATGCTATATATAACATAGAGCGGTTTATAGCAGTATATAGTATATATCAGAACTGCTTACAGTGTATAAACAATATGACAGTGTGATTTCAGCTTAGTATGAAGAAGAGCCCACATGCATTAGGATACATACACCCTACCACTGGCTTAGGGATATGTTTGCTATCTAAGCTGTCACAGCTCATCAGCACAATGGCACTTGGTGTTCTTGCACAGTCTTTCCTGAGTAGGTCAAGGACACATCAGCTCAGTAGTAGTGAATAAAAATCAGCTTTTCCCACCTCAGATGTTTTTCACACTTGCAGCACATCCTTAAAGGTGCTATAACAGAAACTGCACAAACCCTTTTTGTCTAAAGGTAACTTAAATGTGGCAAAAAAGGGTGAGTGCAGAAAGAGACCGATGGGGGCTTGTGAAAAGCAATTCTCAAGAGCATGGTGGGAGGAAGCATCCCCCCTCCTCCTCCTCCTCCTCCCTACTCTGTGCATGGGCAGCCAGCCTCAAACCCAGCAGCATGTCAGCAGGTGCCAGGGGATCTGTTCCCATGCAGGTATTCCCAGTCCTCCTTCCTCTGCCTGGGGGCAGAGGGAAGGTGCTGGGATGAAGATCATTCCTTCTGCAGAGATCACAGCACTTCTCCTCCCAGCCCAGGCTTTGCTCTATGAGCGGCTGCACTTTGCCAAAGCACTGCGTGTTTCCTTGTCTCACCATTGCAGCGTGGGCTTTTTTGGTGTCCAGTTGTAGTTCTGAGGAAGCAAACAGAAGATGGATGAAGCAGAGGAGGGTTTGGGCACACACTGACAGGTATTGCAAACTTTTTGTTGTCTTATAAGCAGCAGCTGGTGCACAAATCACTTCTTTCAGAGCAACTTTTGGGAACTGAGATAGGGACAGAACGCCTGGCTTCAAGACAACCGAATCTTGCAGATTCTGCCATCCAAGCTGTGGAAAAGTCAAAGCCCCGCTCCAGCTTTCTTGAGGGCCTCATTAGGTACTGAAAGACTCTTATAAGGTGTCCCCAGATACAAAGGATGCAGCACTGCTGCTCCAGGGGGTTTCAGCTCACGTTTGGCTTTGCTGAGTCCATCCTCCTTGCAAGGTCCCTTCATTTAGACACATTAACCCCTAAACCTCCTCAGCCTTTACTGAAGAGATGGTGGAGAGCTCTGACAGTCTTCCTTAGCCAGGGGCACGTGTTCCTGCTGATGTTCTCCTGCAATCAGGGATATTACTCCTTCTCAGCTGCTGTCAAGAGCTGTTTTCTATCCAGTGACAGTCACCCATTAGCAACACACTGTGTAGCTCCAGCAAAGTGCAACACTCCTGGTGAAGCGTTCCAATGGCCTTCTGCATGGATCAGTCACAGCCAGGGCACCCCCGGGCAACTGAGTGCATCTGTCACCATATCTAACTGCATTGCCACAGTTTGCTTCCATGCATGTAATGGTCACCTTAAAACAATAACTCTGGTCAGCAGCAGAGGAGAGCCTTCCACCTCACCACAGACAGAGAGAGGGTCTTTACTCTGCTGCCTCTGGAATAAGGGTTACAGAGTGACTGCTCCCTACAGAAAAGTCCTGCTCTATGGGAAAGCAAAGTCCCCACTGAGGTGCTATTTAATGAAGGCAGACAAAGCACAAAAGGCACATGTGAGAGAGAAGGCGGATGCAGCTCTTCCGCTTTGGGGGTGATGCCACAAGCGTAGCACTTCTTTCTCACAATATTTTCCACGCATCCTTGTCATTAATGTTGGCCGGATGCCAGCTCCCAAGGATTTGCAGCTTTGCCATAACTGGATATGTACGATTCTGGAAGTGATAGGACACAGGCCTTGCCTAAACACACACATCCATAGATTGCGCTGTCTATCTGGGTTTAATCAAACGAGATAATGCTGCTAGTCACTAAGAAAATTATGTGTGTTTTCTGACTCTAGCATGTAGTTTTGTTGCAATGCCACACTTAAACAACACTGTTAAAGTAATGGAGAAAAATTAATAGAGCTGAACCTGCACATCGGAAAAATAAGATGGACATCCTTTGTTAGAGGCCCAGAAGGCACCATGCTCTCTCCTATCCAGGTTCCCTTCCCCTTCCTCTCATTGCTGGTTTTCTCTGTACTCAGTTGTTCACAGAATCCCAGCCTGTTTGTGTTGGAAGGGACCTCAAAGCTCCTCCAGCTCCAACCCCTGCTACGGGCACGGACCCCTTCCACTGGAGCAGCTTGCTCCAAGCCCCTGTGTCCAACCTGGCCTTGAGCACTGCCAGCGATGGGGCAGCCACAGCTTCTCTGGGCCATCACCCTGTGCCAGCGCCTCAGCACCTGCAAACAGGGAACAGCTTCTGCCTAATGTCTGATCACCCAGCAAAAGTCCTACTCAGAGCCATGGGGGACCAAAGCCTGCCCAACACTAGAGCAATTCATTGCTGCTTAATAATGAANCTGATCACCCAGCAAAAGTCCTACTCAGAGCCATGGGGGACCAAAGCCTGCCCAACACTAGAGCAATTCATTGCTGCTTAATAATGAATGATGCACCCCTGCCCAAGAAGGTTATAAACTTCCTCATAGTCTGATTATTATGGGTGTAACGAATTTTTCACTGCCTGAACTGCTTAGAATCCAAGATTTGTGTTTACAAATCCAAAGTCATTGTGGGCAGGAAAGCTTTTTCCTTTTATGTTTTCCCTTGGGAACTGATTTTCTCTGCACAGCAGCAGGATGCCTTTTCACATGAAGATCCTCATAAAGGTGTGCTTGTGCCCTGTGCATTTCAGTGGCAGAGCTTTTACCTGTGAGGCCATCAGGAGAGGAAAGGAGGGACTGAGGGTCCATGTGTCCTGGTGCTGGCGCTCACAGCCATCAGGGAATCTGCCTCTTTTGAAGGTTTGGTGGACTTCCACAGGTACTCCAAATGTTGTGTGTGTGTGCACAAAGCATCTCTCAGCCTCTGTTCACGAGCTCATTTCTGTACCTCTGATTCAAGAGACTGCTGTGCTTGGCCTCTCAGGGCATCATCACGGTGGGAAGCTGGTGCTACATCCAGGGGATGTATGGAGGACCACACGTCGATCTGCTCTCAGAGAGCAGTGCTCAAGAAAGATGCTAACACAGCCTGTTTTCTGCTCAAGTGAGCAAAATATCCTCAGAGGAGAAGTTTGTTAGCTTGGAAACAGCAAATTTTTATGCATGGTGTAATTCACTTGAAGCTCCGCTGAGCTGAAATTGCCTGACCTTTTGATCTTCTGCAAGCAAATGAACAGCCCCGGGGAAGCTTGAAAGTGCTGCACCTCCAGTGGAGGAGGACAGGGTGCCTGAAGGACCTGAGGAACTAAAGCTGCTCGGTTTTGTTTTCATTTTACGGGACTCAGGGTAAATCTGGGCAGTACCATGTATTCTAAATGCTGACTAAAACCCCCAAAGGTTCAAAGAGGAGTTACCTTTGCGAACACTGCCCACAACATCCCTGCCCCTGGGGCTTGCTCCACTACTCCCAAGCCCTGCATCATCGCCGTCGTGTACAATGCTGTCTCTGCAAAACGCTGAGGATGTATTTAAAACCCCACAAAGGAGCCAAGTCTTGATGGATAGGCTTTGAAAAGTCATTAAGGTAAGAGATAGAAAGATGGAGCTGGTTTGAACCAAGCAGCACATGAGTGGCGTGGTCACTAAGTGACCTGTCAGTGAAGTGAGAGAGAGCCTGGTGGGGGTTTAGATGGAGGAACTACAGCAGCGTATGCTGAACCATTGTATGGCTTGGCCATAATTGGTTGGATACATCTCAGATGGCCAATCTCCTCCATTCTGCAAGGCAGGCAATTCCTATGAGCTTTGTTCAGCTATTAATCAAGACACAAGGTCGGGGGGATTTATTTGGGTTTTAGCCATCACATCCACTTTCATAAACCATCTAACAGAGCTTGAGCCTGTTCCCAGAGTGATGATACAGGAGGATCGCTCTCCTTCCTAGGGGGTTTCTTTAAAGAAGGAGTTGTGCAAGGTGCTCCTGCTTCTCCTCCAGACACACACCAGGATGGAGGAGATTTCTGTAGGCTTCTTGAGATTAAACCCATGGTGCCTGTTCATCAGGTTCCTCATTTATGGCCTAAAGGGGCTAAAATTTGGATAGTGCAAAGATTCTTTCCCAACCAAAACACAGGATATGAGTTCCAGCCATTAGCAGGGGTCAAAGCTGCTGGAAAGCCTGTAATTTCCACCTTCTGCCAGGAGTTTCAGACAATGCACTGTGAAGCAATGAGTTGTGAATGAATATTAATAACATCATTATTTAAACCTAACCTGGGGAAAAGTAGCTGTGAATAAAACCGTGACTGGGGGAAACCAGACCTGCAGCTCTCAGAAAGCCAAGCGAGAAGATAAGGAAGCAGGACCCTGTAAATGGCAGGGGGTTGGAACTGGATGATCTTTAAGGTCCCTTCCAACCCACAGCAGTCTATGACCAGCACAGCTTTGCCTGTGGATGCTTAAACAGATGGGTGCTACCCCCAACAACACAGCAAAGCCCTTGTGCTGCAGTTACCACAAGCGGGTGGAGGAGTGACTTTGCAAAGGAGACAGCTTCCCTCCTGAGAAATGCACTCAGATATTCAAAACAGGGATAGCTCGTCCCTTGGGAATGGTGGTCTGTTCCCATGAGAGCATCACAGCTCTTGGGAATACCACATGGGTCTCCTTCTCTTGCTCCAAGCCGGTATCCCCCTCTGTTAGATGGGTGCACCACACTGAGCTCCAATGGGATCCCGCACTGGAGCTCCTGCTGACACAGAGCACTGTAAGATCCCTGCTCATGCCTTCATGATTTGAGCATCACTGTGATGTTTCTCCTGTATTCCAAGACACAGAACGCTTGCAGACAGTTATTTGTGAACACGCTTGCTACTGGAACACTGAAATCCACACCCACCTGGTGCTTCCTGACAACAGCTTCATGGATCGACGCTACCCAAGAATAAATGAAATGGCCCAACTCAGTCATAGCACAATGCACAACAACTCCTCCAGGCAAGCAGAATGGAATGCACGGGTTCAACACTGCATCTGGAGACCATCGGGCAATGCTATCAAGGCTTGTCATTCTTTCCAATGGACAATGGGGCCACCCCAAAGTGGAAGTGGTTCAGAGAAAATCCAGGTCATCCAGATACACGGATCTGGCTTACACCACATGCTTCCAAGCACAACAGGAACCAGTATCTTGTGAATACTGTTATCCTCCCATTGCCTCTTCACATCAAACCTGTGGAAGGAGCTTCCTCCATCTATGTGGATGGACCAAGAGGAAGGAGAGATGGAGAGAATGGAAAACTGAAACCACAGGAGAAGAAATCACAAGGAAAGCAAATGCAAAGAAGATTGTCCCCTCCCTTTTGCAATCGTTCTCCCTTTCCCTCCCCCTGCCTTATGAATATGTACACAGAGCCTTTCAAAATTAGCCAAGACACTTTGGTGTTTAGCACTTGTTTCTCCTTATAGTTATTTAAATTATAAACAGGGCTTTTGATGCTAAACCTGAAGCTCTAAAATTATTACATGCAATGCATGGCCAGCTCAGAAATTCTGCAGTGAATTTAAGGCATCACTTTAAAGAACAGGAGGCCTTGTCCTAATAGATCCATGTTGGCCATATTGTGGGGAGAATTATTGATATTTTTATAACTTCTACACGCAAGTAAACTAAAATTATCATTATATTGATTCAGTAGCAACTGCTCTGGTAAGGACTGGTCTAAATGACCAATAAATCACAAAGCCTACAAAGCAGAAAGGGAGAAACATAAATGAACATTTGGCTGTTATCTGCCATCTCCCTTTGTCCTGGATTAACTTGCTGAACTTCTTTTTAAACAGGAGGAATCAGTAGCACGTTTATTTTCCAGTCACCAAAGCATTAAGCAACATATTGCCAACCCTGCTTTGGCGACTGGCCACAGAGATGTAACATCGCATCCTCCTGCCTGGCTTCGGACTTGGCTTGGCATCAAAGCTCACTCCTGCATTCCAGAAAGTGCTCTTCTGGGCTTCGCCCTATCCTCTCCTAATGTCTCTCTCTAGCAGCTCCAGGACAGTTTTCCCCTCAAGTACCTGGACAATGAAGCAGTTCAGTGCTCGTCCATAAATATTTAACACTTATATCAGAGTTGGGCTCTCTCCAAAGCAGCATCTGTCGTCTTTAGGGGTTTGCAGCTTGTGTGTATGCATTTATGGGGACATCAACCCTCCCACTTCTACAGAGCTCAAGGTAAAGAATAAAGCAAATGTTCACAGATCTTTATGTCTGTGAAACCAGAATTTCTCTGAGCTTTAAACCCTGCACAGTTTAATGAATGCCAGAACTGGAAATTACCCAGCAAGGTCTCTCTTCTGAGCTACTCTTCATATACTCAGTTCAGTACATTAACTGTGCTTCCACAATGTACTGACCTTTTGCTATGGCCTCTTTTTTTCTCCCACTACCCAGAAATAGATGTTTGTCTTTGACTTGGCACCAGATCTCACACCTCAGGTCTAGCAGGATCCAGGGGAGCTCTATGGGTACAGGTGATAGAATATACACTGCTCTCCAGGAGGGGATGTAAGAGACTGGAGGAGAGAGCTGAGCTCATTCCACAGCCAGTGATGCAGAGGAGGTGACATTTCCCAGAGCTAATATACTGCTGGAATAAATGGCATGGCTCAGCAGAATTAATCACACACATTAACCCCATTGCTCGTTCACAGAGTACACTGAGAGTAGCAGATAAGGTGCTCCTACTTGAGAGTGCCGCTAGAATTGTTTCACTCTCGATGTTCAGCTTCCAATAGTAGTTACAGAAATGCCACACAAGAGATCTCCTGTTAGATCAAACAGTTCAGCTTTGCCTTAAAGACATTATTCACTTTAACATGTTACTGTAAAATAACAGCCCTGGGTCATATATGCCTGGTGGTGCATGAGCATGCAAATGCAGGCACATCAGTCCAATGCACAAGGAAGAGATGTAGTGACACAACATGGTATTCTATTATATTCTATGATACTTAAAATGCCATATTAAAAAGTCATTTCCTAATTCTCCAGTAGAATCACAGCATATTTTGGGTTGGGAAGGACCTTAAGATCATCCAGTTCCAACCTCCCTGCCAGAAGCAGGGACACCTCACACTAAAC
>NDXB01018963.1:18164-31556 GCA_002631895.1 Agapornis roseicollis
AAAAAAAAAAAAAAAAAAAGATTTAAATGGCTTTTGAGAGTCTTCCTGATGTTGTTAAGCTTGAAAATAATTTAGTACAGTGCCCTTCCATCCCTGGCCTTTGCATCCCAGGGATGCAAAGAAATAAAGAAATAAAATCTTTAATCTCCAAGATTGTTGGCATGAATGAATTTGCACATACCAGTAAAGCCAGATTTTGTTCAGGAGCCCCAGATCTGTTTTTGTAGCTGCTATATTTTGCCAGATCTAAACCATCTATTTCCACCGAAGAGGGTCAGTCCAAAATAACTTCAATTTTGGTTTTGCCATAGACAAACACGGAAAAAACAGTTCAGAAGAGAATCTGTAGCTATGTAGGAGAATGTAGGAAGCTTTGAACTATGAATAGATTTTTCTATCTGACTTTTAAATGAATGCACATGTAAGGAAAATGTATCTAATTTTCCTCAGCAGAAAAGCCAGGTCCTACTTATCAACCATGAAGCTTCAGAACACTTCAGAGATATATTAAGTACAAGAAGTAATGATCTATATATTTTTTTGTATACATGTGCAGATGTTACCAAGTTCTACAGTAAATGGTATATGACCCGTTATCTTGGTTTCAAAAATATGCAGCTTTCTTCTACTTTAACTGGAAAACCACCTCTAATCAGTCCAAGAAATACATAAACACTTGTTTGACGTGCCAAGCAAAAGCACTTCTGAGAATGATATCACAGTGACTAACAGGCAGCATCAGCATATATGCAGTGCCCTAACAGCACAAATAATGGCAGACTCCAGACAAATTTAGAGGAGAGTGTGGTAGGTCAAACATCCTGTCCATCTGCCTTGCAGCTTAAACCTTTACTGTAAAACAAATGATCTGTGAAAAATGGTTAGAAATGAAAGCTCACTGATTTACATGTCTCTTGAAGTCTTGAAAAGTGTCTTCTAAACCTAAGATTGCAAATAACTAATTGTACATTTTCTTTATATTACAGCCTTGACAGAAAATGTGTGAGAGAAATTCACAGTGCAATTTGATATTCTTTTTAATTTAGCATGCTATTTTCCTGGAACTCAAAAATGAGCCCTTTTTCAAGAAAATTTATGTTATCATTATCCTATCTGTGCTAAAATTGTATTGGATGTAGCTAGGACAACTTCAGGTCAAAACAAAACCTTAATGGACAAGCTCTCACAATCACTGGGACACAAAAGCTGGCTAACTGACTAAAACATAAATAGTGATTTTTGTAGCTATATTTTAAAATTCAAAATGCTAAAAATGATGAAATGAAAATGTGCAAAGGGTCACAGCTCCCTTCTCTGGCATTATTTTACACAATCCTGAATGCTGAGGACCAATGCAGCCTCATTTTGGCAAAGAGCCTTCAGGGTAAGAGGGAAGGTTATGCCTGAATAATATTACAGCAGCCTTTGCTCAAAACACTGGGAAAAGCCAAAGAAAGCCAAAGAAAGCCCCCAGGAAAACATCTTGCCTCTCTATTCTGGCTACCTTGCTGTAGGTCAGGCTGGCAGAACTGGTGGGGTGACTCCTGTAAACTCTGATCACTTTTTTCCTATCCAGAATAGTTGTCTCCAAGCATAAGAGATAATATGCACTGGAATCATAGAACAGTTAGGGTTGGAAAGGACCTTAAGATCATGTAGTTCCAACCCCCCTGCCATAAGCAGGGATACCTCACACTAAACAATGTCACCCAAAGCTTCATCCAACCTGGCCTTGAACACTGCCAGGGATGGAGCACTCATGTTCTTCAACACTTTTTCCTTAATTTCCAGAAGACCAAAAATACACCTTTCCTAAGCAACTCTAGTACAATTGTAATTCCAATCTCTGCATGTGCCCTCGCACCCTGTAGCCTAGATGATCTACAGCAACCAGTCTTGTCCTGCCCTAGTCTCTGCTCTCTGCTCACCCCTGACTTGCTCCAGCTCACATTCAGACCTTGAAATTGTGAGCTCTGTTCCCACATGCCCACACAGCAGCGATGGCTTTGCTCAGTCTTAGCAGGTATGCTGCATGCGAGTCAAAGATCCTTCCCCAGCAGAGCCTCTGCCGCCTGAGAAGTTGCTTGTGGTCGGTCCTAGAAGATGAAGGTATAGCCTTGTGGTGCCTGTTTTCTTGCAAAACAGCATAGTGCCTGTTTTCTTGCAAGCATGGAGAGAAAAGAAGCAAGCTGTTTGCTGGGGCTGCTATCCTTTTCCTCAGGGTTCCAGCATTGCAATGGAGTTTCTGTTGGGATGTTATAGACCTCAAGGTGGTCTTTGCCTCACCATCTCTATTTTGGCTTTAGATTGTAAGCACAGCAGGTAAAGACTTACTGGCCCACTTTGCATTGTTTTGAGTACCTCCTTATGCATAAATCACCATAGTAACTGTTAAAGTGTCTTTTTCCCATGCCAGACCTCAGCACTGTGTAACTCTAGGCTTCAGCAGCAACAGTAGAAAGGGTACAGGTGTCAAGCTGGCAGAGCAGCTTCTTCTCACATTTTAGTATAAGGTTACAGTTTGGTGTGTTTGAATTTTGCAGGTTTGTAAGAAAACTTGTCATTAAGGTGAGCTGCACTGAAAGAGAACTCTAAAAGAAGACTAAGCCTTTTTTATGTTTCTCCCAGCACAGTTCTGTTGGACTATTTTAGCTTTGAAGTAAGCCATGCCACTGATACTGTTGCTGCTTATTTCTACCAGTTTTTTCACCAGACAGCAAGTCAAACTCATCCACTTTCTACACTTCAGGAACTTCTGGGTCTGGTACCCACTAATGCTGAAGAAAACATTTTGCCCTTTGATGTGTTTGCTTCAACCATGTTAGTGGTACTTGAAAAATTATTCCTAGTTCTACAAGTGATGCCAGCAGCTGAGCGGGCATATGGGGCTGGGAACATGGGGGCCGAATGGTGCTGGCTGGATGCCTGTGCGGCCACCATCTGCCTGCCAAACAGTAGGGTAACAGGGCTGGTTGCCATGGGAGGACCCACTGCCAGAAGTACTTTATTTCTCCTCTAAAGAAAATCAATGCACCTTGCTGCAACTGGCGATGAGCCTTGCCACAGCTGCTCACTAGAAGGGTATGGTCCTGTGGGAATGCCATGTGCCAGCCTTGAGCATCATGCCTAGCCTGTGTGTGGGGAGAAAGTTCCTTGTCCATACAGTGCTTGGCAAGGCTTGCTAGTGGGAATGATGAAGGGTCTGAGACAGAGGAGGTGGGCAGAGTAAACCCTGGGAAAAGATGCTGTTTATGCAAGGATGTATGTGTGCAGAGATGAATGCCAGCTGAAGAAAGAGTAGGATGCAGCAGGGCATCCCTGCACCTGGGGAGCAACTCTGTGCCGGCATGGGCACAGCACTGTGTGGAGACCTGCAGGCTCCTTTTGCATGGTGGATACAGGCCCTTTCCTGGTGTAGAGGGACTGAGACACTTCCTCTTCCTTTGATGATTTGATTAGGTTTGTAAAGTATAAGAGGAAACAAAAAAAGAGATGAATGGAGTGTAAAACCAAAACAAAACAAAAAAGGTAATTAGACTAGGTAAAAGTTCTTATTAATTGAAAATGTTTTAAAGTCCCTGTTAAACATCTGATGTTTTGGTGTAGGGCTCGGGAACAGAGCATACATATGGCAGAGATCCTAGTCAGCACGTCTCTGTATCCCCTTATCTCTTGCAATAAATAACAGAGGCTAAAGCAAAAAAATCCCTTTTCAGTGTTATTCAAAATTCTGCCATCCTTGGAGAAATTGTTCAGAAGCATCAGCTAATGAGTGTTGTCAAATGCTGAGCTGCTCTTCCTTGATCTCACAGAGAATCACTCATTTTGCTGGAAGGTTCAGAAACTGAGATCTCTGTTCAAAAAGGCCTCACAAATTTCATATTGCCTCAGCTGAAGGCCACGTTCTTCCACCTCTCAGCATCACTGGTGCCAGCTGCAGCATGGGTAAAGCCATTTGCTAAAGATTTCTCTTGAGTATTTCCAGGATAATCAGACAAGAAAAACTTCCAATGACACTTGTAAATCTTCCTATGCTTTTGTTTAGAGTAATGTTTACTGGGTGGTCTGTTTTAGATCAGATAATGAATGCTAAAGGGCTGAAAAAAGTCCCAGTGTAAGACATTTTGGTTGGCAGGTCTTTTTTTATGATGCCATTTTTTTCATGACTAGACTAAATTGTTCCTCTTCCTTATGGCAAGCCAAGAAAAATTTCTTATCCAGAGTGACACCATATGTCAGATGTAAGAAAAGGCAGGGCAGCCAGGGATGGGCTCAGTTCGGTAACTTCATGAAGGAAACAAGGAATGGCAGTCGAGGCTGCCTTTTTCTTTTACCTTATATAAAGAAAAAAGTCATGAACAAAGTCTTAACATGCATTTAAATTACCAAAAAGGGCAGTTGCTGTTTAAGTAGTTGCTGAGATAGGAACTCTGCAAAGTCCCATCTCTGATGACAGAGCTGTGGCCTCAAGAGCTCCAGGAAGGAGGAGCCTTTGAGCAAGCACCAGTTAGAACCTCCAAATGTGACCAGATCCTGTTCACTGTTGCAGAGTGCCCTGGACATAGGGTGGTTTTATTCATCATGCTGTTATGTAAAAGTCACACTTTATGCTTGCAAAGTGAGCAGCAATAACTAAATGGTAGAGAAGTGTTTATCACACAAAATGACTCACTTGGGCAGTCCAGAATTAACTGCTGGAAGGATTTTAGGAGCATATCACAATCAATAATGTGAATATCCCAATCAGTAAAATTCATTATTATCCAGTACAGCGTCAGAAGAAATGTAATCTTTCCATGTTTATACTTCTGTGGGCAAAAAAGGAGGCACATAATTTAGAAAAAATATAAACAAAAGCACAGGTAGGTGGATTTAAAAGCAAAAAGTTTAACATGCCAAGAGGAATTTCAGCTAGCACATGGGAAAAAAAAGCAGGAAGAAGAGTTTTTAGAAATAATCTAGAGTTAAAAGACCAGTACAAATCTTATGTAACAGGAAAGGAGAACAAGACAGACATGGTGTGAAGAAGTATAAAATACTTGGTGTTTTATTCTGCTTAACTTTAGTGAGGAGATGGAAGTCAGGGCAAATATAGGAAGATAATACATTAGAGAGAAGACAGATGTATTCAAACTGGCAGTGCCTTATAAATAGTCCTGTGTAATCTCTTAACTGTTGGTGATTCTCTGCAGTAACATGAAATGATACAACATAGTTCTTCTCCTGAAGAAATTCTGAAGTTACAATCAATTACTTTTATTGACTCCTGAAAAATTTATGAACTTATTTATTAAATAAATGATAGATGTATTTATTTAATGCATAAAAGGTAAGTTGCAGGAGGATCCTAAAGAGTTAAAATAGCCAACATAAGTGTGCCAAGAATATGCTGTGTCAAATCAATCTCAATTCCTTCTTTGAGAGCATTTGATATAGTGAATAAGAGGAAAGTAGTATATGGGATATGTCTCTACTCTAGACAGACTTATCCCACACAGTTCTCCTGCAAAGCTGAGGAAATAAGCCTAGAATTGTCAGCCTAAACTGATGGAGCAGCTGTTTGAAATGCTGCTTTTAAAAACTTCAGAGGCTTTCAAAGGCATCAGCAGCTTGCTGGTTAGGAGTGGTTGCAAGTGTAGTCTTACAGGAATGGGGAAGTGGAGAGCATTTTTGCTAACATCTTGGGTTACAGTATAAAGAAGGAACTGATACATTTGTTGAAGACATTTGCAAGTCTACATCTGCAAATGAAGACATTTGAAGGACATGATAAGAATTTAAAGTGATGTTAATAAATTAGGTATATGATCCAAAATCAGTGGGATGACCAATGCAGTTAAGACCTGAATGTTACAATTAGTGCTCTGAAGGGGAAATATGAAGGGCATGGGGAGGCAATACAACCAAAAAGCAGAAAAGCAGAATGCATGTCATATGTGGAGTGAGTCAGCAGCGTGAAGATGAAGCAGAAACAGCAAGTCTTGTTCTGGGAAGCACTATTGGGCTGCTGTGAAGAAGGCGCAGCTACTCTGTTCAGTGAAGCTTTGGTGGATACTTGGGATCTGTCCCAGTACAGTGCAGTGATTAAATTTTGGGAATGACACGGACTAATTGAAGAGAATCTGGAAAAGATCAACAAGGATGAGAATGACTTTTCTGTCATTCTTTTAGCATCCAGTATCCTGTGAAATCCTCACCTGTGAGAATGAATATTGCTTTCCAAAGGAAAAAATGCAGTAGTTTGGTAACACCACCATGCTTCCAAAAAAACCACCAAATTGAACCAAACCAAAACAAACAAATAAACAAAAAAAAAAAAACCCAAAAAACAAACAAACAAACAAAAAAACCCGCAACAAACACTGTTTTCCCAAATTCATGACAAATATGATGCTGTTTTGTCTATTTTGCCCATCACATGGTCAAGTCCACTCAGTATAATATAACAGAATAGGTCCTTTATGACAGGTCTTAATTTCACAGAAAGCTTCTGGCTGTTATATTAATGCTTAAGCTCCAGTGAAAACTAGTGTTTCAGTTCTTTATCTCATGAATTTTGAGTTCAACTGGCTGCACTCTGCTTGGTTAAAAATAGTGCATATTCAAATTTCCCTTTTCCAGTCACCAAATTTCACTGGATGTGAGGGAAAAATGTGTGACATTAGTAAATAGGATTGGGGACATTCAGAATTCATTGATCTATTTTTTGCTTTTACGCTGAATCCACTGAGGAAGAAGCCATGTCCAAACTGCTGAGCAAAACTAGACCTTTCTCCACATTGCAGGATTTTCCATTCACAAATTCATTGCTTTCCCGCTTTGCTGTCTGGCAATGATGTCAACTGGTATTTAGCAAAACAACATGTAACTATTACATAGTGTCTATAATTTAATCATAATGAAATGAGAAACATTAATGATTTGGAGTCTCTAAACAAAATGTCAGAAACACCAATGTTATTTAGGTACATTTCAGATGTCCCGAATCTGTGAGATTTGGATGGGTAAACCCATTTATTTTTTCCCTGAAGTGATTGGTAATGAGAACTGCTAAATTTCAAAAGCACCTAATTTACTTTCTGATCTTTATTGGAATTTTTACTGTATTTTGAACTGATTTATCATATCTTTTTTTTTTTGAAGGTGCACACATACAGAAACACCTGGATAGAAAAAACAAATAAATTTTTGGAGCCTTTAAAAAATCAGTAGCTGCATGTCACAGGATATAACACAATCCCACAGGTAATATGCAGTGCAAGCCTGAGGCTGTCTTCTAGACATTCAAATGTCCAATAAAACTGTCAATGAACACTTAAACCAATGTCATTTCTCTTGCTCATGGTAAGAGATTGCTGAGGTTAATTTATCAGCTGTGTAGCATATTAATTCCTTGTGTCTTATTCAGGATCTTAAAAAAAATAAAAATAGAGCTATAAAAAGTTGTTTAAGGGAATTGCAATCTTAGCCTGTAAACTTCTGTCCATTCAATCTTCATCTTCCTCTGTCAACATGAAGATAGACATGAGTCCTTCTGCTCTGAAAAAAGAAGGCCAAAACTGAAAACCTGAACAGAAGTGTTGCCTCCAGAGTGAACAAATGCTATACTTTTCCTAGGCCATGATCTCTTTCTGGACATGTCTGACAAGGCAAAGGAGTGGGAGAGATGTCTGTCCCCTAATGTGGCAATTCAAGATCAGTATAGAATCTGCTGTGAGAAAAAGCTATTAAGTTTGCAGAGCTTTCACGTAAAAAAAAACCCAAAACAACAAAAAACCCCCAAACAAACAAAAAAACCCCAAAACCAACAAAAAACCAACCAAACAAAAGATGTTCAAAGGCCACTTCATTTTTCTCTCTGTTTCTTTTTCTTCTTTATTGTGTCATGAAATCTAGATACCAGATTTTTCGTGATTAGGGACATTTCACTGTATTGAAGAATCTTGTATTGTTTTCTGCAAACATTCCCTAGTAATAGTTGACATATATGTTGAATTACATTGATTCAGGTAAGTGTGTCTACTGGAGTCGAAAAAAAATCAAGCCATAGAGAATAGCAAAATTTAGCTTAACTATTTATAAAAGCCAAATGTGATCATTTCCTTAGTAATTCCTAGACATGAACAGTTGCATTTATAAACATATACATGTATCCTTCTCCATGTATTCACATGTGTATTTATATTTATACCTATATAAAAGGCTGGTTTAGCTTTTACATGTAGTAATAGTCACAAATGCTGAAACCAGTGTTTATCCTGATGCCCAGCTCTCTGGGCTGTTTTCTGCTATATACAGTGTGTTCCTAGAAACAAATTGCTTCCACATATTTCTCACAGAGTCGTTGAGACAGCTGTGGAGGTCATCTGTTCCAACTTCCTTGCCCAAGCAGGGCTGCCTACAGTCAGTTGCCTGGACCAAGCTAAGACAGCTTTTTAATATCTCCAAGGAAGGAGCCTCCACAAGATATGCATGAAGATATGGCATGAGATCTAACAGAGCACTAAGAGCTTGACTTCTGTGCATGTCTTAGAAGCCAGATAAGCCAGACATACACACAACACCCACTGAAAAGCATAGATAAATTAGTTTCCCCATAGTTTCCCTTTTTCAAGTTTTTCTGGAGCAGCCTTTCTCTGCGTCTAGCTTAGTTATACAGTCGTTTCTACCAATTCTGGTTTCAGTTATGAATGCTATATATATATATATATTATTTTCTTCTCTCATGGTTTTCAGATGAAAAACCCTAGACTTATTGGCTTTTTCTGGAAACCTGTTGCCTTTCACTCACTCATGAGTAACAGGGAATACACATAAATAAGACCAAGATTTATTTTTATATTCAGCTTTCCCACTCTCTATAGACTTAACTGGCATCCTGCCTGTTATAATAAATCAGACTACTTAAGTAGTGTTCACTTTACTATATTTTCAAAGTACATTATCAGGTCTTCTATTATAAAAGATTTCTCTTCCTGGATGGTTATCTAGAAGGAAGGAAGCCACAGAGCAAAGCTAGAGGGAAGAATGGAGAGGGAAAAGAGTATAAAATGGGTTTGAGCTGTTCCATTACAAAGCTTTACCTCTACAGTTTCTGGTTCTTCTTCTGAGAAGCATCAAGAGAATGATAAAATGGAGGAAAATAAAAAGTGGTAATATAGTCAACAGTCATGTTATAGCATTCCAGAAATGCTCAGAAGCAAATAGGAAACAGGTTATACTCAGATCAAATAGAAGTCCAACAATGATTTCAGAAGGAAGCACCTGCTTGAAAGGTTGATGGAAGTTTAGTATTTTCAAACGTCCTTCATTGAGGTGAACCAGCATAGCTCAGCTAAAGTTAGTGAGGATCTAGCCCACATTACTTATCAGTCCTTAGGATTTAAAGTACATGCTCATAAAATAAATTATGTTAGAGCATATAAGCAGGAATGTCATGAATTGGGCATGTGTGACAGAAGAAATAAATTGGTTCATTCTTGCAATCGTATCTGACATCAACGTCAAACGATTATCCATTCTCAAAAATGTCATTTATGTCTTATAAAGATTTAGATATGCATTTTACTTGCATTTTTGTGGCTAGTATGATGAATACAATAGTTTGAATAATTGGCCTGTATTTATGTGTTTGAATATAAGTACATAAACTCTGTATGTTCATAATATATATATAAAAAAGAAGTAGTTCTGTGAGCAGAGAACCAAGACAACTTGATTTCCTATGGTTTTCTGTGCACTGGGTGTGCATCCTACTGTTGTGTTTCAGGGCTGAGCTGCACAACATGAGCATGGACCAGACTGTTGCTCCACAGCTTTCCCCAGAAAGCGAGCCAGAATGTGAGGTCTGAGTGTGGGTTTCACTCCAGCAATTCCCTCAACTGGATGGGCAAGCTAATAGGACCCCAGCTTATGCCAGTGTGGTCCAGCAAGAGGATCTGGGTTTATATATAGTTACTTGTCTAAAGACCTTTAAAAGTTTAATAAAGTGTGTTTTTTCTACTTCTTTTCATCCGGTAAAGTCAATAAGATGGTCTCCCTCCTCTAACTGGAACCTCTATTTGTGGGGAGTGTGTAAGGATTTAATAGTTACAAATTATCTCTCAAATTTGACTGAAATTGGCCGCCTATGTAAAAATGTTTTAGGCGTCTATGTCAGAGGAGTAGAAAAACAAGTTTGATGGATAGGGTCTGCATTTGGAGACTTATGGTCAAAGTCAAGATCTTAAACTTCACTGAACAGAATATGTAGCTGATCCACTCAGCAACAGTAATATGCTTAAAATACAAATGTAAGAGAAAAAAAAACCCCTCTTGTTCCAGTCTCCAAGCTTTGCATAGCATGAATGTCAGTTCTGCATTGAAAAGATGGAGAATGAATTTCAAACTTGCTATAGGCCTGAATGTATCTCCCATGGGAAAAAGTGGAGCGAAACCAAGAATTGGTTTATGTTTGTTAAGATCAAAAGATGCAACTTACCTGTAAAGTGACAGTTCTTCTCACATGACTTGAGGTTTGTAGAAGATAATTGTCTAATCTGAAATAACGTTCTAAGCACACTGCACTTCAGAGAGCACAAGTTTTCCTCTCTCCATTGTACTCTTATCTCAGGTTTCCAGGAATCACCTCCCTGAGATGCTGGTTTCAGTGTAATTCACATAATCACTGAAGACCTTGGAAATAGCGTTTGAGTGCATTTGAAGAATGGCTGTCACTGACAACATTTAGTCTGCTAAAGATGTATACAGGAATTCACAGTATGAAGAGAAGACTAAATACATAAGCATTTATTTGGGTAATCTTTCCAAAACACCTGGTCTTCATGTTCTAGGCATGGTCTAATCTACACGACCTTCTCTCTAGGAGTGTAGAGATGACCTCAGAAAGGGCAGTGTGTCTTGCACATCCATGAAAAACCACAACTGTGCTTGAGACAAGGTGTCTTGAATGTGGCAAACTGCTTCATCTGAAGTGGACCACAGAACCAGCCATCTAGCAAGATGGAATTCTGTATCTGTTTGTTAGGCATTGGTGATGATTATCTAGCTCATGTCACACAAATAGGTGCTGTGTATTATGGTGGGATGATGTTTAAAGTGCAAAGCACCCAGGTGGTGTGGATTTGCCAGAGTTTATTATCCACATTCCATTAAACGACATCTGTGCCTGGTGTTTGGAGTTTGAATGAACATATAGCTGCATTAACCTCTTTAAAAAGAAATTAATAATGATACTTTCTCCTGACAGTTTACTGCTAGACTGAAGGCAAAAGTGCAACAAGAATTGTTATGCAAACAACTGAACATACTTTATAACTGAAGTGGAAATTCCAATAAAAACTGTACAAAAAATGTGCAGAAAAATAACGAGAAGCAAAAGTGAAGATGGTAGAAGATACTTCCCTGAAAAGGAATTATTGATCTGAGGACAGGAATAGGAATAAAATGGAAAAGAACATCCTGGGAAAATAACAAGCTGCATTACTTTGGTAAAGGAATTCCTATCATATCAGGATATAAAAAACATGGCTTAAGAGAGTCTCTCTGACAGTCTCCACACAAGAACTATTTTCATTGGGAACTTTCTTTTTGGCAACAGAAGTTCCCTTGAAAGTACAAGGATTTGTCTTGGGAGTCCACAGGCTCCTCTGCCTGACAGATTGACAGCTCCAAAGAGGAGGATGGGATAGTGTTTATAATGGGACACAGTGGAATGCAGTTCTATCCAAAAATGCTATGGATTTACATACATTTAATATCCACATTCCATTAAGTGACATCTAAAACCCAGGGAGAGACTTTACTTAAAAAGAAAAGAGACACTGGATGATTCAGAGGCTTAGTAATGGAATATAGAGCCATTCACCTCTAGGTCACCCGTCTGAGTTCAGCTCGAGTTATTATTGACCAAACATTTATACTAACTTCAGGCTGTGTGGAATATCAATGGCTTTATGGCTCTGCTAGATGTATTATTTGTCCATGTCTGAGGTGTCCATATGGCAAAAATCACCTCAGACTCCCTTTATAGTCAGGGAAAAACAGGTACTGCTAAGGCATAAATCATCTGGAAGATGTCTTCTTTAGGATGAGATTAATTGCACCTCAGAAGTATCTATTTCTCTCTGTTGACTACAAAGGGAGCACTGGGTAACTTGCTCCTATGTAGATGTTTATACTGCAGGAGTCTAAATTTGGATAAGATGAATACCATACTAAGTGATTTCTCCATAGTCACCCAGAGGGCTGCGGTAGGTCGGCAGCTGAGCATGGGTATCATGGATTTACCCACAGAAAAATGCTAGCTCATATCTGCTTTTGGTCACCTATATCTCACCCTTACCTGAATCTCAGTGTCTTCTAGAAAATAATCAGCAACCTTGCTTGCTCCTTAAGAGAGAGATGAACCAAGCAAGTGGAAGGCACACCTTGCTACTAAAAATTACTTTTTTTTTAATACCTGTCAGCAAAATTTGTTAGTGATAATGGGTGTGGTCTTCAGAAAGGCTGGGACTGGGACTGGGAGATATGTCCCTGATTTCAATGTGTTAAGATCAGTGCTCTCTGCTGCTCTACCAGACTTCTGTCTGAAAAATGTCAAAATACATTAAGCTGGCTCTTTCAGTTTTAATATGTGAATAGGTTAATTACTTCCTCTTGCAACTTTCTTACAAGCCTTTATTGAGTGACTGAAATAAAAGCAAATTGTGTAAGCCTCTGCCAAGACACTTAATAATATTAGTTCTAAATATCAACAATAGCATCATTCTCAAGGAAGTGCATTCTTTCAATTCAGACTAAAAGTGAGCTGTTGAATTCACTCTTTGGACAAACCCCATTACTGTTCCTTTTGTTCCCTTTCACCATGTTTTGCTGAGCAGTCCTGAACTGTTTTGGGTGCAATTAAACCAGAACACTGCCTCCCCAGTGCCTGCTTTTTAAAATCAGTACAGAGCTATCATATCATCTAGGTAGGCCCTGTGTCCCTCTACAAGGCCTTCTGTGCTGCTGCATCCTCTATGAGCAGATTTTATCAAAAAGTGATGTTCAGATTGGAAGACATTTCCAAAAGAATTAAATGATCAGGAGGATGAAAGTTCTGTGTGTTGTTTTCAAACAAGGCTGACATCCGCTGTAGTCAACGCTAGACTGAGATCAAAACTGATGTTTGTAAATACTTTCCTTTTTGTGAAACCTTAAAAAAAAATTCCATCCAAGTTATTGGAAGTGTTGGTAAGAAAAAATGAAAGTTGCTTTTAGTATCCATACTTCAGTTTACACATCTCTTTTTTTTTTTTTTTTTTTTTTTTTTTTTTTTTTTTTTTTTTTTTTCTTTTTTTTTTTTTTTTTTTTTTTTTTTTTTTTTTTTTTTTTTGTTTTTTTTTCAAATTA
>NDXB01018963.1:42969-54938 GCA_002631895.1 Agapornis roseicollis
CCAAAACCCCAAAAAACCCTAAAAAAGAAAGTAACTTAAACATCTAATATTGCTAGGAAAAAACCTGCCTTCGGAAAAGTAACAGTAAAAGTATATTTTATAATGATTTCCTCTATGGGACTGGAGATTGAAATAGATCCTATAACATGCTATCATCATTTAGAAAAGCTTCTAATTACTGTGTGCCATGTTGATCTGTAATGCACTGTATTGGAGTTTGTGATGTAGTTTGTATTAAGAAGTCTAGCCTTCCTTAACTGAGAAGTATCTCAGGCTTAAAGCGTTGGTTGCTATTTCATGAAAGAAACCTTGTATAGCCATTTACTGCATGCTTCAGATCCCATTGCCTTGCCCAAAAGAACTGAGTCAACCATAATAGTAGGAAGATGCTGCTGGATACAGCCGATATACCTTTATGTTTTGAGAAACAGACAGAATGAAGAAAAGCTGTAGTACCACCTTTGACTTTGCCTAGAGCTTTCTGTTTGTTTACAACATAAAATGAAATTTCTGTGTATTTAGGTCTTTTTTCTTGTGCTTTTTTCCTGTGAGAGTAAGAAAAAGCACTGACTTTATATTTGCCTCTTGTTACGCTAATGGCTTTCCATAATCTGCTCCTTTTTTATCTGGTTACCTTGGAAAATGTTTGAAGCAGGAAATTATGATTAATTAAAACAGTATATCTCACAAAGACATTGCTCCTTGTAGGAATAGCTGGGCATTACTGCAAGTCCAATACAAAGAACGTTCATCCAGTGTCATTAATTAAAAGAAAAAGAACTCCTGCAGGTCAAAACTAGCTTTAATACATCTTCCAAAAGTAAACTCTTAAAACTTATTAAAAAAAAAATCAAGAAAGGTAATGATCTATTTAATGTGAAAAATACTTATGCTGATGGATCTACTTAATGTAGCTTATGGAATTGCCCCTTTTCCAGCCCCTGTCCTTGCGCTTGTCTTTGGGGTCTTGGGACAAGCATGTGGTGCCACAAAGGCCACCGGGAGAACGACAAGCAGTTACAGCAAGAGCCTCAATCAGTCCATGCGGCTTGAGTGTGCCTAACACAGATGGGAGCTTTGGAGACTTTAGATACTCAACTCTAAACTCCTCACTGAATGTTCATGAAGGAAAACTGATTTTGCAAAGCATTATAAATTTGACGCATCTTAGCATCAGTTTCTATAGCAACAGCTGAAAGCACAATTCCAACATAAAACCAGTATACACAAAACAAAATCTTTACTTTAGAAGAATGCTTGCTAATCCTTGCAAGAATATAGAGAAGGTGGAATATAAAAACCACCATATACTATAAACCTACAATATAGAGAGCACAAATTACTCCTTAGAAGTTGAGTTACTCTTGGTTCCAAATAATCTGTTTGAAAGCATAGTAATTATTAACACAGCACCTGTGTTTGAGTGAAAGGTAGCTTCTCAGACTTATGTTTTGAGTGCCAAAAAAATTGTGTATAAACCTAGAGGTTTATTTCATTTTTTTTCAACTCTCAGTCTCATGCAGCACGCTATTTTCATTAGTCAGATCATGTGGCTGAAGGTAATTTTTTAGGCTGATCTTTCCAGCTTTTCTTTTCCAATTAAAGAAGGCCTGTTTAAACTGGCTTTATAACCATTTTGAAGTTTCATGAATGGGTGAACACATGCACATGTATGCCGGTCCACACACAGTCCTCAACAGTTTCAGGAGCTCTCCAACAGTAAGTATGACTTAACTTTCCCATACTAGTTACCCTTCATTATGAAGGTTTCCTCTGGAACCTCTGTGAATTATTGTTGAAATTTCTCATATTTACTGACACACAATGATTTTTACACATCTTTGCAGTTAATGTTATATTTCACTCTTGCATCTCCTGAATGTCATTTCTAATCAGAATACAAAACATCTGACCAAAATCAGCAGAGCTGATCAAGCAATCGATGTGAAAGAGCACAGGCAAATTCACATCTTCTCTTTTTTCTTTTGTGAGCCTGAGATGGAAAGAGTTACTAAACAGCCCTGTGTTTTTCTAACAGGAAAGGAAGGGACTTAAAAAAGATCTCTAAGTGACAGTGAAGGAGGGCATGATGTTGACTTGTTATACTTCTAAGCAATGTAATTTAATACATGAGGAAGACGCCCTTAGTTTGGTTGTGACCATCAATATTTCTGACACAAATACAGACTTTACACAACAAAACAGTTTGCTCCCAGTTTTAGATTTAAAAGTATTATCAAATAAGAGAGTGGGCTTAGCAATTACACAGCATTTAGAATCTTACATCAGAAATAGAAATAACCCAGATTCAGAAATAAATTGCAGGCACATCAGTCAATCAAATAAGGGTGCTACTGAAAAAAGATCTAAATATCCTAGTCACAACAAAGATGACTATTTTCAGAGAGGACTCTACAGATGCACATTCTGTTTGCAGCTGCAAGCCAGCCCTAAAAACAGAGGTCGACTGGGTTTGGAGGGAGTCCAGCATGAGGATCTGAATAAGCAGCCTAACCCTCCAGCTGAGTATGAGCTACTCAAGTCAGATCAAGATTTTAGTACACTGCAGCAATCAGGGTTGTTTTGAGATGCCTCATCTGTACATCTGAGCCATAAATCAACTTCCATTCATGTCAACAGAGCAAGAACATGTGTTGTTTGTTTTCATGCTGCCACTGTTCAGAGTACCTCTAAAGAAGGGATGTTGGACAATGTTTAAGGGTTAAATGGTATAAAAGAGAATATTTTTAATCAGCTGATTTATACAGGGTAATGCTTGATGGACTCTTAGGTGCATTTAGTAGCTAGTGAACACAGCATGAGAAATGAGGAGAGTGAGAATCAGTGACCCAGTTCCTCACCTAGTATAAAATTACACACACTGACCTTCTCTGTTTTCAGACCAGCTGAAGAGCTGAACGATAATGTCAGAGATTAAAAAACAAACTAAAACAAACAAACAAAAACACAAAATACCCACAAAAGCCAACCAACAAAAAAAGAAAAAGAAAAAACCTAAACCAAACAAATAACAACATCAAAACAACCAAAAAACCCAAAAAAGACTTAAAGAAGCATAGCAAATATGATTTAAAGGTTTAAATTTTGATGCTGACAGCCACACAGATAAGCTTGTGAAGGGTCTCCTTAGATGGACAGACCTTGTTAGCTGACTCCAGTGTCACCCTAGTAGAAATTTACTGAGGAAAAGCAATGATTGGTGTTTTTTTCATGGGAAGTGAATGCAGAGTGTTGCAGGGCTCTTTATGCAGTGCAGAAAGGATAACAAGGGCAGGTGGCATAATGAAGTTAGTTTAGTTAAACCAGAAGTGAGACACATATTTTTTTAAGTCATAAGAAGATAAAATAGAGGTCCACATTATCAAGGAGAATGGTGAATTTTTCATCTACTGGTGTTTTCAAACTGAGATGGAAACCTTGGTAGCTCTTGGACTTCCTGCAAGTGCATCTGAAATACCACAGTGTATGATTTAATGACTCCTCCTGGTCTTCATATCAGTAAGGTGTGAATCTATGGACAAGTCAGTGGGGACCACTTCCAGGCATGCCTGACAGAAGGAATAGTCTGTAGACTATTGCCAGTATGAAAAGACAAGGTTGCCCTTAGAAAAGGGTATCTGAGGAGCAGAGATGTCAGAGACACTCTGCAGGACTGATTTCTTCTACAATTGTTAGAGTGAGAAACTGCTGAATAAAGCTTGGATGACAGTGTATCATATTGCTTTGAGCCCTTTGCATCTCACTTCGTTTATGAAGCCTGACAGTTATGTCCTGTGTGGGTTTGTGGTGTGAAGAAATGTCTTTGCCTCAATTTGAGCACATCTTTTACACTCACTATATGTACTCTTCCTAAATTTTTTTGAGATTTTATGAAATTTCAAGGAATTTATTATATCTTCCTCCGCTTGATGAAGCACCAGCTATTATGTGGGAGATGCCTTTTCCTTATAGAATTAATCCAGGTAAGCTCAGCACTAATGGAGCATCTCTGTGTGAGAGATCTACATGTGCTAGGTGGATCTGGGTGGCTGATTATCAGAGGGATGCTCTGATTCCCATGTGTGCAAGACAGAATTTCTTTTGGAATGATGTGTAGTTATTACGTATGCATAAAAACGGGCCATCCAATGCATCTTGATGTGTGATTTGTCAACTACTAAACTGTGCACTTCTCCTCTATTGCTGTCTTCTTGGAGAAATACTGCTGATCTTTCTGTTATACATACATCCTACAGGTGCATGTTCCTAGAGTCAGAGAACAGCCACATGCAAAGCTCTTACCTGCAGACCAGTATAATTTTATAATTTGGAAGAGTCATAGGTGCATTTCTGCTGCATCCTATGGCAATGAGGAAGAATTTAGTTTCCCTGAGGCTAAGGAATGACCTAGGGTTCCCTGCTGGAGGAACGTGCTGCTTTTGGGTCATGGATTTAGGATGGTATAGCACAGTTGAGATCTCTGGTATGTAGGAAATACCAGATAAGATGTGGCTGTAACAGCAGAAAAGAGTCATAAGGGGACTCAAATCTAGTCATGGGTAAGAGAGGAGAAAATTTGCATGAGGGTATTAAGGTGAAGTTCATAAACTCTGAACTGGCTTTCATCAGTTATTCATTCAAACAAGCATGCTATCATAAACAAAGCCTGGAGAAAGTGAGGCACAGAACACAGAGTTACGTACTTCTGAAAATTTAACTTTCCCCTAGAAAATAATCTATTAACAGATCTTCTAAAGACAAAAAAGACAGGAAGAGGCTCACTGAAGAAGCAACAAGTATGCTTAGTCTCAAGGAAAAAAATATATTGAATATGATTCTGGGCAAGCTAAGTGACCTTTGCCTGCTGGTAATTTTCTTCAGCAGAAACTTAAACTATGTTTTAAATAGCAAATTTTATTGCCCCCCAAGAACTACAGAGCTCTTGTCTTCCCATCTGAAGTGCTGCTACTTGACACAGCAAGTTAAAATAATTTAAAACCAATATTAAATGATACGGTTTTCAAAATTAAATTTTTTTGTTATGTTACTTGGAATGTATTTACAAAAAGTCTGTTGAATTTATTAGTGATATTGTCTTAATCCAACTTTTTTAGCATTCATTCAACAAATTTTATAATTGATAATATGATAGGGGAAAAGTGAGGATATTTCTGTGTCTTCATAAACTTCACAAAATGTATGGAATGAGAACTAAATCTGTAACACACCACCTCTGAAGATGTCTATACTCAGTGCAGATATTCTCAAAAACTCATGTGCAGTCCTACAGGTGTTTCTTTCTTCTGATGGGCAGGACACTGCCAGGAAGCTTTGGAAGTCTGGTTTAATGCAAAAGACATAGTAGGATTTGCAGAATATACATTCCAGTGTTGTCCTCTCTTGTAGGTGACATTGATATCCTGACTTGCTTCAGCCTCTTAAAATCTTAGGAATCTTAGACTTTTAATGTGTCTGCCTCTTTGTCCTGTTTAACTCCCTAGCTATGCTGGTTTCTGCATGAAAAGAATCTGATGCTCACCTCACCTCCACTCAGTTCAGAAAGGTGATTTTTCATTTTCCCCAGTCTAAAGAGAGTTTGAAAGACAGAGCCTGGGGTGGGGGGAGTGAAGGGCTGGTGACATTTCACACAGCTCTTCTTGATGGCTGCAGAGAAGCACAGTATACGGATGGCACTTATCACATCTGACTAAGGACAGTGATGTCCTGTATCTCAGGAACTGACTGGGAAAGTGTTCCTCCTGGTAGGAAATAGTCTAGGCCATCTGATCTTCAAAATGTGCATGAAGCTCCTACTCTACACCTTGGACTCCAGTATCTTTAAGATTGGTCCTATCTACCTGCCTGTTTCTTACCACACCAGAGAACATAGATGCATGCTTAAACGGTATTATTTCTATGCTCTGGATCCATCAAAGACTTGTGCTCACAAAGAAGAAAGCAACACTCACTGGTCCCTATTTTCACAGAATGCAGCTTCTTGCTAATGCTTCTTGCATTTGCAAATTGCTTTTTGCAAATTGCAAATGCAATTCATATTGCTCCCTGTTCAACAAAGACTTACACAATTTCTCCAAAAATTGGCCACAGAGACAGCAGACTGCTACAGTTAGTGGGGCTGGAAGAATGAAGTTATACTTCTTTTTAACATGGTAGCATGTGTGCAAGATGAGCCAGGGCTTCCAGCAGCACAGAAAGGGGGGAAAGCTGATGCCTCTCTGATGTTTCAGATACAGGGGAGAGCAAATTCCTTCTGAGGTCACATGAGAAAGAAACTAATAAGTTCATGTACTTCTGTTTCTATGTTTTGTTGCTCTCTCCTCTCTGGCTCATCTTATAAGTGGTATGGAAAGAGACACAGAAATGCAGGGAGAGAGACGGTGCCACATGCAACATGGCATTAAATATTTCAGACACTGAATTTAAGTTCTCGTTCATTTTTGGGGTTTCTCTTTATGCATTTTAATGAAGCTGCCTTATTCTTATGAAATCAGATCAATTTTAAAAATAAAATCTCCTTTTAGGAGAGAGATTTCTTTTCCCAAGATTTAACATCTTCTTATTTTCTTAGAAAAACTAATTTGTTTTGCAGTCTTCTGTTCACAGAGATCCTCTCCTGGTCTCAGACACTCAAATGTCTCCTAAGTTGCTTTTATAACAGTAAATATTTAACAGATGTAGGACTGCACCTTGGAACTGCAAAGGAACATACTTTAACATCCTACCCTTTCACAATGATGTTTTCATCTGCTCAGGTGGTGAACACATGTGCTGTCTTTCTAATTTCATTATGTATATACCAAACAATACTTATGAATAAAGAAAATACAACACTGACAGCTAACATGTTCCTTGTCGTGGTGTGGAATAGCTTTCTGCAACTTTACTGAAAACTGGAGAAACTACTTGCAAAAATTAGAAAATTTTTCAGCAGTGCCCTTACGGCTGGAAATGGCAGGAAAATGGCTGCAGTGATTTGGGAATGGCTGTATGTGGAATTTCCTATTCTACTCTTTTGAAGTCAATGGTAAACATCTCTATGGCTGCAGTGAGATTGGAACCTGATTGTTTATATTCAAAAAATATCAGTCAGATGATTCCAGGATTGTGTATGTGAATTCATAATCCTCTACTCATTCACTCTCACCCTCCAAACCACAGTTATTAGGCCACAGATATGGAATTAAATATAGGAATGTTCTTAAATCAAATCCAAAGGTCCAGTTCACATATTTACTATGGCAAAATCATGTCCAGAAAGGAGCAAGGAAGCAGCAGAGTCTATCAGTCACCCAGGAAACTAATCTTAGAAGCTGAGATAAAACACCCAGAGCTACTGACTGTGGCTGAATGTGCTATGATGTACTCCCAAACAAGCTACAGCATGGACTGTTGAAAATTACTTGTATTTAAAGAATAACAAAATTATTAGCCAAAAATTTCAGCAGTGACACACAGATGGTGTGAAATTTTCCATCAGCATTGCTCTGTATTAATTTCTCGATTAAAACACAAATTTTTTTCATCTGCTCATGAACTTGCAAAAAGACATTTAAGCAGTTTTCCCCAGACCTCTCTTTGCCATTCCAGCACAAGCTGATTGAAGCATAATTGGAGCCATATGGCAAGTGCCAAATCTTTTTATGGCAAACTTGTCAAAGTAAATTCTCATGGAAATTTTTCCCCTTGGCTGTCTTAGCTTTTCATTTTTTAAGAACTTCACAGTTTCAAAAAAGAAAGTGAACTTTTCTTGAAAAAGTTTCAGCTTTTGCTCACCAAAGTTGTTTGTGCCTTTTTTTTTTTTTTTTTTTTTTCTTTCTTTAAACATCATAGGGGTTCTTTTACATTTTTTTTTTTTTTTCTTTCTTTAAACATCATAGGGGTTCTTTTACATTTTTTTTTTTTTTTCTTTCTTTAAACATCATAGGGGTTCTTTTACATTTTTTTTTTTTTTTATCCAAATTTTTTTTTTGTTTTTTGGGGTGGGGGTTTTTTTTTTTTTTTCAAGGGTGTCTATTGTATGAAAATCAATTTCTTCCATGAAACATCATAGGAGGTCTGGGACATCTGCGAGATATCAACACAGCAAACCCCTAGAACCATGGTGACTGTCAGCCTGCAGGGTCCCAAGCAAGGGGAGAGACTTCAGACCCATGGCCAGTGGTCACAGAATGGCTGAGGCTGGAATGGACCTCTGGAGATCATCTAGGACTAGATGAACAGATGATCTAAAGGTCATCTCATCCTCCCTCCTGAGATGACCACAGTGTCTGGGGACAGTGAAGAGCACTCAGGTCAAGGGAAGATGAGAGTTGAACAGCTGAGGTCTCCACAGCCCTGTGAAGTGCTTCCTACAAAGCACCTACAGCATCTCTTCCAGCTTGAGAGAAAGATGTGCAGAAAATGCCTTTTTTTAACTTGGGTTTTGATTGGGATGGGGAACTTGTACAAGAAAAGGGTCACATGTTTGGAATTTCTTTCCAGATGGCAGTGTCAGGTCTGGAGAAGCCCTGGGAGGAGGAGCACAAGACCTTTTATTTTTTGGGGGGTGCTTAATCTTGGTGAAATTTACTTGCTGACCAGTCCTTCTCACTTCCCTATATCTCAGGAGCTTCTTCTGATGCCTTCTGAAAACTGGGAGAATTTTCAACACATCAGAGGCAACTCTGCAAGAGCAAAAAGACCTGAGGAAGATATGTAACAAGTAGTTTGTAAGTACTCTTCAACTTTCTAGATGGTGGACTCCAATTTCACTGCCCCAGGCAAACCAGTGAGGAACATGATCAAGAGATGGTGAATTAATTTATTTTCCCATAATGTAATGAACTTGAGTTCAGGTTAATTTAGACATTCTGTCTCCAAATTCTGTTAGATATCTGAATGTATTTTGAGATAACTGTGTGCTGTGGTGCTTTGCGGACTGGCAATTTGCCCTGAATGGAGGTTTCTGTCAATCAGGAACAAGGATCTGCACATTATGGGCCAACAGAGAAAAGGGCCAGGATATACCTCAATGATGAGCAATCCCAAATAGGTTCCCAAATAGCTTGGATGAGAAAGCTCTTGTATCAGCTGCAGGAACTGTCAAAATTTTATCCTAGGTTCTGACCCCTTGGACTTAAATAGAAATAAATGAGGAATGAGTAAGATAAACAAAGGAAAAAATGTAAGAAATAGCAAATGTTTGGGGATATAATCAACGAAAAACCAAACAAACTCCCATGTGACATCCCCAAATCTGCTGCCAAGCATGTGATTTACATCTTCTGCACGAGGATTTAAAATAAATGTCTAACAATGTATTTGATTCTCTTAACCCTCTCCCCTTTTGTTACCTCTGTCCATGACACTTAAGAGCACAGCTGGAACCCCCCAAGCTAACTGAAATCATATGATGCTCTGAGGGCAGCCAAACATCCCAGAAGCAGCAAGAGCCTGACAGGCTGAGCAGCCCAACAGGACAGTGAAGTGTTTTTTAAAAAGAGAGGGAAATAGAAAGGTGAGGTAAAGAAAGGGAATGAGAGGTGGGGGAAATAAAGACTGTTTGATTGAATTTGTCATGTCAATAACAATATTATTTTAAATGAAATATTGCATGTTTTTATTTTTCTTCTGCTCTGATGGAGGAGTCATACTGAACTATTTGTGGTATGTGAAGTATTGGAAAAATAAACCTGGACAGAAGAGAGGCACAGATGTTTTCTATGTTCAATTTATAAAAAAGAAAAGAGTTCTTGGTCACCACCCTTTACTGCAGGAGACAGCTCTGTGGGCCACGTGCTGAACGTCCTCTGTATTGTTTGGGGTCCTTATGGATCAGTAGGTGCTGCTGAACCAGAGGAAGAGAGAGCTGATCTGCTCAGGACCTACTAGTGGAGCAGCCATGCCATGCTCTCAGACTGGCAGTAAAGGGGTCCTCTTATTATTTCTACAAGGACAGAGTCCACAGGGGAGAAGCATGGCTGTGCTGAGACTTGCATTGGTGCCACTATCATCAGCACAAGTTGTTCTTTCCTTGTGTGAACAAAGATTAATTTAGAGGTTGGCAACTACAGCTGAAGTTCCATGAAATACAATTACAAAATGGTGAGATCTATGCCTGAATATTAGAGCAAAACCCAACCTAAGAGATAAAAGGCTGGGGAGACTGTTTCTTGGTTTGAGTCCATGTAGCTGTAACACCAGTCAAAATTGGCAGCACAGAGCCAAAAAGTGGAGCCAGCTTGGAGAAGGAGTCGTGCTCCCTTACGGTGCTGGGATGGTGTGATGAGGAATGAAGGATTTCTACAGTTAAGATCTCCACAGCACCACACAACTTTGCAACAAAGGACAATTTTTCATTTAAGGGTGGGTTTTGTGTTGTTTTGTTTTTTTTTGTTTTTTTTTTTTTTTTTTTGTTTTTTTTTTTTTTTTTTTGTTTTTTTTTTTTTTTTTTTGTTTTTTTTTTTTTTTTTTTGTTTTTTTTTTTTTTTTTTTCCCTCGAAACAGTCACATGATCGTTTTGGAAATAAAAAAAATATCCTGAATCCTGAGCCTCAGAAAGCAAATTATTTTTTACACAGGCAAAACACAAATACAATAAACTTCCTTTTTATTCTTTTTCTTGTTCATGTCTGGATCTTTATTTCAACACAGCAAACCAGGGCTGAGAAGGCTGTGTCTTCCATTTTGAGCTATTCTGTTTGAGCTGCATAGTCACTCTGACCAGAACAGCTTTTCCTCTCTCCCTCCAGAATGGTGCCAGGTTGTTGGGTTGAAGTAGGTCCTGTTCTGCACTCCTTGTGCCTGCAATTTAAAACCACACCATAATAAATGGTGTTTGTAATAATGAAAACCAGGTTCAGACATGAAAAAGTTCAGTGAGGCACACCATATTTAAAAAGAAGAAAATCTACATATTAGTGAAGGAAAAGTACAAAGAAAAACATAGCAGGTCATCAAGCTGCTATCTGGGAGGAGCTCTTTCAGGAGGTAAGGACATCCCATCATAACACTACATTTGGAAGAAGCATAAAATATGCAGTGGAAATAATCACAAGTTCCTGGTAGTTAATTTGAGAGATGAATAATTAGAGAAGGGAATAGAAAAATAATAAATGCTTCTGAACACCAGAAATAATTTCAAAGGAAGTGAGGTGATAGAAAAATAAATAAAACTTGAGGGAAAGAAAGGGTAAGGGAAGAAATGCATCTTAGACAAAGTATAAGAGTGGTGGTCAGGGAAAAGAGGAGATGAGGGAAGCACAGCGGAGAGACTGCTGTTGCCTTGTTGCACCACATCATCAAATATTCAATGTGAGATGTTTGGGCAACACTGCCATTGAAGTCAATGGGCTCTGAAGGCTGCAGGTTTCTGCAGGACTTTGAAGGTGTCATGGCTCACGATCCACCTCTTCAGAAATAGCAGCCGAAATTCTTGTTTCTCTCCTGAGGATAGTCCACTCCGACCTTCACCGTCACACATACACACACACACAGAGTACTGTAGAAGAGAGCCTTGCCTGCCTGTCTACTGGTTCAGTGCTTCATATTCAACCATTTTGAAACAAGAATGGAAACTAGTCAAAGCCTACCACCTCATTGAAAGAAATCCCCAGCTCAGAACCTCTTGGGAGCAGAAGGCTGAGGTTATAAACGTCCTTTCAGGGATATTTCTTGCTTTACTAGAAATTTTTCAGAGATGTTAGCTTGGTGCATTCAACTGTTGCTAAATTCATGTCCAATGCTGGAAGAAAATGTGGGGTACAGTAAATGAGTATACATACTTTAGATTAAAGCTAATATTCAGTAGACTGACCAGCTTATGACAGAGTGTAAAAATCCATTCAAGTCCTTCTGTGCCATATCCCACCACAGTGTAGGATTTCTTTTCTTTTCTTTTTTCTTTTCTTTTCTTTTCTTTTCTTTTCTTTTCTTTTCTTTTTTCTTTTCTTTTTTTCTTTTCTTTTCTT
>NDXB01018963.1:60321-71190 GCA_002631895.1 Agapornis roseicollis
TTTTAATTCCATCCATGTTTTCTTGCATTAAGGCTGAAGCCTGCAATGGTTAATTTATTTGCATTCCTGTCGAAACAGCATGAAAAGATGTTTGGGAAGGCTGACTTTCTTAATTACAGTAATAGGGGTTCTGAAGCTCTAACACTATCTTTCTTTCAGCCACAGAAATATGTTGTGCAGGGCAATTCAACTTTAAGAATGCCAAGTGATCTGTCATGCTCCTCAGCTGTTGGTGTTTTAGCAGAACAGCAAAATACATTTCTGTAGAGATTGTTCCAAAGAGAAATGTCTTTTCCAAACAGAGGGGGTTTTTTGTACATAGTGATATATTATGTAACAACACAAAGTTCGTCTGCTACATTATATGGAGATACCTTTAGAAGCAAATCCAAAAAAATAAAAACTGTACCAAATTTTTTGATCCATGGCTAAATCGAGACTCTCAGAATGAAACATGATTAAGCATTGTGTTTAAAAAAGACAGGCAGTGTAGTACAAATTACACTGAACCACATCAAAGGAAACCCAGGAACACAAAATCCACAGGACAGCTTGAACAAGTTATTTAAAACAGGAGCATAACCAGGATTTGAGGCCGCATTTTGAGAAATCTCAATGTGCCCTATTAGATGTTTTTCAGGTGGACAGCAAGACTATACAGAGTAAAATATTACACTTGATAAGCACCAGTCATGGAATTGCAGTTTCACTGCAGTCTTTGTATGTCTGAAGCCAGCATTCCTTGAAGCACTGCCAGGCCACTCACTGCTTGCACAGGTTTCTCCAATGAGATATGTTAAGAGAGTTAACAGGGCTCACCAACAAAATGTGAAAACCCATTAAGATGTCTTGAAATGAAATAGCAATTCATTTAACATTCCTGTACTTGTGTGATTTGTTTTGAAGGCTCCTATCTCCCATTTGGGTTGTTACAGTAGTGGCTTGAGGTATTTCTGGCCGTATAGCAGCTCCTCATCCTCTTCAGGAGTCAGGCTCCATATCAGCAGCCTGAGAGCTGGGTGCTCACCCAGGCTCTCCATGATCCGCAGAGGGGCCACACACAAGTAAAGGGCCATAAGTGCTCTGCTACAGCCACAGGCTTTCTGAGGCTGCACGCTGCCATATGAGCAGTTTTATCCTTAAATCCAAACCACACACATCAGTGAAAGTTTTGTTTCAGTGGTCAGCAGGGTAAAGGAGAGAATAGACTGGAAATTGGATATACCATGGGCCACATAAATTTGTCAGCCAAGTTAATGGTGAAGGGTGATCATTTTGAAGCTGACAGTTTGGACACCTGTGTTGAGCGCCTATATTCGGTGATATATCTCCAGCCTCAGAGCAGTCTTTTTCAGAGTGCCTCAAAAGCCTGAGATACGCGAGGTGTCTGCCTGTGGACCACAGCAAAATGTTGCTAGGTTTCCAAGGACCAGGAGGAATTAACTTGCTTATTCAAAGCAATTTTTTATTTTAAATTACTAAATATCTTCTGAATCATATATATATATATAAAAAGGTCTATTTGTAGTCTCATTGCAATGAGGTTTTTCTTCTCTGTCTCATGCTTCTATAAAACTGAATCTATAACATTCAGGTGCATAGATTGCTACACTTTTAGAGAGTAAACTAAAGAAATCATCCTTTTTGGATCACAATTGGAATCCTTTATAATGAAGAGTATGGTAAAATATATTTCCTGTGAAAATAATGTGTAGGAAAAGCAAGGAAATTTTGTTTTTGTTTGTTTGTTTTGGGGGTTTTGTTTGTTTATTTTTGGGGGGTCTTTTATTTTGTTTTGGTTTTTGTTTGTTTTTTTTTTTTAATTAAAGCAATGCTAATACTTTCAAATAAACAGGATAAAGATGATAATCAACTTTTTTATATTTCACCATTAAAGGGTTACAGCTTATTATATGGTTACTTGTAGGGCAGAGGTTTCTCACTAGTGCACAGGTAGGTTGAGAAAGTGAAAAAGACATTCTTGTTCTTTCTCAGCCCTTTTTTCCAAAAGACATGAAGTATGTACTCATATTCCAGAGTGGGAAATCAGTCAAATTTTGCATATTTATTTTAAATTGCCAATTCCTTGGGATTTAGATATATTTTTAAATAATGTCTAATAAGTATGTTCATATCTGTAGGTCTGAATACGTGGTGGTCAAGAAATGTCAATTTGAGTAGCATGCTGGAGTTTCATGCAAGCACTTACTATAAAACACTTCCTACTAAACTGCCCCCTCCTCTTTGCACAACCTCATGCTTTCTTTGTCCTTAATTAATAATAATATGCTGTGTTGTTTGAAATCCTATGTACCACTTTGAATCAGGTTTCCCTTATATGGACAAACTGGGGGAGGGGGAAAGAAGAAAAAGAAGAAAAAGAGTAAGGAGAACTTGTTTAAACAAAGTCTTTATCTGGATGACATTAAATACTTTTACATCTATCTATATTTTTTTTTAATTAATCAAGAATATTTAAATGGGAATGGTAACATCTGTCAACAATCAATGGACTCACAGTAAAATTAAATGGTATTTTTTTCTCCTAAAATCCACTTTTTTTCATCTGATGCCATTCATTGAGATCAGATGCATTTCACCCTGGCTGTGTCAGATCTTGGAATTACATAAGTAATAAAGTCCTGAAGGCCAATGGCATGGGAACAATGGAATGTGTAACAATATAATCAGCAAAATCTATATTTAATATGTGGCATTCTAAGGCTGTAAAATATGATGATTTTTAAACCTCTTTGTTCTTTCTTGCCAGGTTTGACGGCTGCTAAGAGTTTTTAATCTTGTGCCATTATATCTTAGCTGATGTCTTTTTATTTTTTTTGTTTCTGACTTTGGAAATTATTATATAAGACACATGAAGGAGACAAGTGAGGGAGTATAAATGAATAAAACAGTCTAAACTGTGCTTAGCAAGTATTAAGCAGAGCCAACAACTTTTCAAACCCAATGGTCTCTTAATCTTTTGCAGTGAACACAGAAAGAGGTTTTCTTGTTTCAAAAACTACCACAGCATTCAATAGCAACCATTTTATTGCTGGGATTAGTTGAGCTCTATCACTTTTTTAATGAAAATAATGCTGTGCAAGAAAAGAAAAATTCCAGGTCAGTTAAACAAATTTCAGCTTTACTCACTCTAGTAAATGACAGATACAGCTTTTTATACTATTCCCTTTTATAGTAATAATGCTAAACCCAACACTATGCTAAACCAGTGTCAAAGGGATGGTGCTAAACATGACAGGAAAGCCAGGAAACTTATGAATAAAGAGAATCCCTCTATCAAAAGGCCTTAAGACAGGGACAGGAGGCCAAATATGGCAAAAATCTTCAGAAACCAACCCAGAACTCTAGGGAAACCAGATGGGTTCTGTGGGCAGAGGAATTAATTTATTTGTGCTTACTGTTGGATTATGATCTTAATTTTCTCTGATGAATTTAACTAGAAACTCTTGGAGAAAATGTTTTAGGGTAGGATTCATCCCAAATATCTTTGTTCACTCACTGTTAGGCAACAGCCCTGAGCTCCCTGTGTTGCGTCCATCAGTAGAAAGAGACTTGCAACTCTGCATTCATCCCCTTTTTTTCCCAAAAGTCATTGATTACTTAGGTTAAACTAAATACCTATCTTTTAAGTTGGTTAATTAGGTGAGATGAGTTGTGTCCTAGACATCTTTGATTGACTGGCATTTTCTTAAGCATATCTCCAGCAGCTGGCTGCTGGGGATGAAAGCTTCTCTGAAAGACTCCCTTGTGGGGCCAGCCATGTGCCTGGGACTTCCAGTGCTGACTGCCAGAGGGCTGGGAACGTGCCTAATGTTTTTTCCTATTTAGAAAATTCTTTAGATTTCTGCCAGGGATGGAATATTATGCCTTAACCTTGAAATCAAATTTCTGCTTTTCCAGTAGGTAGGTGCTGGTAACCTAAACATTTGCAGCTGTGAGGCACTTCGGGTAATACAGTGCCTTCGGGCACTCAAGGCAGAAACTCTCTCTTAATTTGCAGAACATACACAAAATAGAGAATTTGAGAACCTGGAGATCTAAAGAAACAGTTAGAGGTTATGTGAGATAGCCATGCTCCCACAAAAAGGGGAAAAGCCAAAGTTTGCTTCTACCTAAAAATAAAGAAATACTCAGGGGAAGATGGAAAGGAAATGGTTGCTTCTGATTCTCCTGAAAATAAGTGTTTAGAGAAAACCCTCTGAAGGACATATTTGCTTGGGCCAAACTGTGGGAGTTTTAGATGATCTCCATCTCCCTGTGACATCAAATGTGGTTTCAGGTGTTTAGCACTTCTCTCTATTTGGCTCCTTTGTGCATGCTACGTAAAAAATATCTTGTGGTAACGTAAGTCCTGTCCAGCAGCCCTGTGACAGGTCCTGTCCATGTTAGCAAGCTATCTTCTGGAGTGGGAGCAAATCATCCTGCTGGCTCTCCTCCTAGTCCTTTTCTTCTCTGGGTTTATAAATCTCTCCAGAGTTCTTTTTAGCTACATGAAGACACAGGGTACCAGCAGCTTGTACTGCCTCTGACCACCCCTTTCAGAAGAACTGACCATGTCTCTGTGAAAAGAGATGGAAACTTTGACAGTGGCTTTAAGTAAGGGAGACAAACAAGGGCAGTGACTTAAGCAGTGGCCTTTTCCCAGAAAAGGACTTTTCTCCTGGTGCTCATAGCCCCTGGGATCATTTCTCCAGACTGAGAAGCTGCTCCTAAACTGTGTTGGCACATTCTTCAGAGTAAGGAGAAAAAGACAGATGGCAGGCACAGAAAACAACACATGGGGTACTAAGAAGGACCCACAGTTTTGGGCAAGGGCCAGTAATGGTGTAGGACTTTTTCCTGGTGAGGGGCTCTTAGGATAAAATATGGAAAATTCTTAAAATATGGAAGAAGTTACCTTTGAGCCACGCAGTGAGGAGAGGAGCAATGCAAGTAACTACCACAACAATTCATTCCTCCAATGATTTGCTTAGGTAAGCACCCCTAGGAAGTGCACCTATCTGTTCTACCACCTGGGCTTTTCCACATGTTGACAGATCATTTACCATCAAAGGAACTTGAGTATATCCTTTGCTCTTTTAGACCTTTCTAACATATCTTGTAGCCTGATGGTGTTCCTGTTTGTCTACTGCTTTCATTTCACTTGTCTCTGCAGATCCAGAAAAAGATTGGCAGGGGTGTTGCATACAGAAAAACTACAAGGATTTTCAAGACCATCAAATGTGATTAACCTTAATTGAAAAGTTATTTTATCCAAGCAAAGGCAAATACTTAGCACTGTACTAGCCTTACCAGATGAACAATTTTAACGGACACCCATAAAACTGACATATTATCAGCTGCCCAATAGATTTAACATACTTTTTGGCAGAGAGGAAAACTGGTATCAGGGCATCTCAGCTATCACTCTTTAAGTGAGGCTTTTTTCCGACTGGAAAACATACATTACTTGCCCAATTTTGTGGCTGTATTTCAACATTCTTTAGATCCATTTTTTTTTTTTTTTGCCTCCCTCTGGCTGCAATGCATCACTAAACTCACACATGAAAGGAAAGGACATTTCTTCAAAATAACTGGGGAGCAGAGGACTGAGTAATATAGTGCATTTTGGAGAACAAAAGGAAGTGCAGACTTTGGATTTTTATCTAGAATCAAACCAAATGCTGCCATTTTCAGATGCATGCATTTATTTATAAAGATGATACATAAGAAAAACATAGGGAAGTAGTGAAGGTGTCCAATCTATCTGCTGGTCACTGCCAGCATAAATGATATTTACAGAAAATTTACATTAAGTAAATTGATTGGCCTGAACTGATTTCAGTAGCACTCCAGCAGACTCTTGATTCTCTCCTGTTTGAGTGGATCTAAGGCGGAAATGGTAGACCTGAAAACCTTAAAATAATTCTGTTTGCATTAAAAATCTGGATTTACAGGAGTTTGTAATTTCCCAGGGCTTGTGATCCTGCTGCTAAATCCTATACTTATTTCATCCTCAGCACTGCGGTGCCTGTGTTGAAATTACAGCAATGCTTAAAACAAAAAAATCCTTTGAGCAAACATACTTGTCTGCTGTTCTTTTCTTCACCTTATGCTTCTCTTCTTGTCAGTTTATTTACTTGCTACCTGTCAGCTGAATCCCTGGAAGTATAAGCTCTTCTGGGCCACAAAGAGCAAAGTGAAGAGAGGATGAGTTGTGGGAACACAGATTGAGTGTTTGGGATAGGAGCCAGCTCACAAAATTGCAGCCAGAATGTATCCAATCGAAGGTTCGTTCTCTGTGACCAATGCACCTGACCACGACCCTTTAGATGTAGAAGAATCATGAATCAGCCTACCTCATTTATCCAGTTTTCTAATGGTTATGTATAAGTGATGTGTATTCCACCCCCAGTGGTTAAAATAAGTGCCAGAAATAAGGTTTTTTTCCTGGTCTGTCTGCACCGAGCAACCAAAGCATATACAGTGTCCGACCTGCACTCCCTGGCACCATGGATCAGTGTGGATGGCACTGCTACTTGTTTAGCTCTCGTATCTTTTCAATTTTCAAGGAAGTGGGAACATAAGCCTAGAATAAGCAGGATAAACAAACTAAACACATCTACTCTCACTTGCCTCCAAGGGTTCATGTTTTCCTGTGCTATCAGCCTATACTTGCCTTGACCTGTGCCTTTGGCATGTGCAATAATACTTGACAACTTCCTAAGTATTTCTGTTCTTTGTAGGCCACACTGAGTATATGTGTCTCTTCCCAGAATGGTGGAACTGGATGGGAGCCTGAAGCAGTCCTGGTTCTACTCACCAGCCTAATCTTTCACATGCAAATTTTTTTTCCCCACTAATGTCTCTGATGGGTTTCCTTGAGAAAGAGCATTTTCAGGTTTTCTACTGAGGAGGGCTTTCATTTGAATCGGAGTAACAGGAAGGTATGATTCTGGGAGGTGGCATGGAAGATGAGAGTGGGGCTGACAGCAGTGAGATTTGCCTGCTCAGAGCTTGTCAATTTGCTATGGGGGCACAGCAACGAGGGGCTAGAGTTTGTGTTGTCAATGTTTGCTGCACCAGTTATCACTCGTCTGAGGGACTGGGGAATTTTTCCCACCCCAAGGTAATGGTGTGTGGGAGGAAAGACTTGCTGACTGTGGGTGGGGTGAAGAAGAGTTGGGAAGGAGGTGAACCAAGCTGGCAGCCTGCTGCATGGAGCAGGAGCCTCCTGAAAGGAACTGGGGAGTTGCTCTCAACAACAGAGCCAAGCCAAGTATGAAAGACAGAGGATTTATCTGAGGAACAAAGGACATGGCAGCCATTGTTCAAACCCAGGAAGCCACTAAGAATTGCAGGACTAGAGAGCAGGAATGTAGTAATGGGTGTAATGGGAAGAGCGGAGATTGTATTCAAACCATTTCATGCAGTCTACTTTGCCCGGTAGTCTGACCTAACTCCATTTAAAGAGATGCCTTGTTCTAGTTTATGAGTTTATATTCTAATAAAATCTTGCTTTAGAAATTGGAAACCTTTCAGTGTCTCTTGGTACACTCACTTTCCAGAAACAGTGGGGCAATTCTGCCTCCAAGTCCTGGCCAACCTGGGGCCCTGCTGCAGGTAAAAGCAGAGGTTTGAGAAGGACAGCATGGCACCTGGGAGATGAAGAGAAATCAAATCTGAAGGCTGGAGCTATGCAGAGGTCTGCAGACTAAGGGCTACTCTGTATGCTGGGTCTCAAATGCATCTTTAAGATTCAGCTATTGTATGAAGCCAGATTTTGAGAGTATTTCATGTTTTTCAGAGGCTTCTGCATATATTACAAGAAATACATAGCTTCTTCTGGTTGTCCAGAAATGCCAGATTCATCTGATGTGCACGCACAGAGAAATTCTACCGCACAGTTGTGAGACATTCATTAGTGCAGTTTCCAGGAAAAGCTGGATGGACTTATGGTGCATGCATGTATCAATGACACAGCACTTGAATACTGTTTGCAGCGTTTCCAAAAAGTGCTAGATCTACAGCACATTCTCTGCAATATAGATTTGCACATTTACAGCCAGTTGGACTTGTCCAGAGGTATTGAACTTACTGAGTATCTGCAGACCATAAGGGAAGCATTTGCTGCTTCCCAGAAGCATTGGATTTACTGTGCATACATAATATAGTGCACGTGTCCATGTTTCTGTGTAGGAACATCTAGGCAGAACTATGAAGGCAATAAACAAGTATTCAGGGCAGAAGACAATGAATGAAGAAATAATGTGCTAGGTGAATCAGAAGAAAAAGGTTGTGACAAATGACAATATGGCTGGTGTGAGAGTTTGCTATGGGATGCAAACCCATCAGCAGTGGGATGGGGGCTCCAGCAGTGGCTCAGCCAGGAAATGCTGCAGGGCTCCCACCCGCTCTGGAGCACAGGGGCTGCCCCCCACTGCCACCCAGGGCTCTAGGGAGTACTCAGTGCTTTTTGTGCCAAAGGGAAGCAAAGGACAATTGTCAGTGATAGTCTGCAGAACTATCAGATGTTCAGGTGAACATAGAAGCCAGAGGGAAAAGCAAAAGCTACAGGAGACATTGCACTTTTTTATCTCAATACACTGATAGATTATGGTGTGAGATATTTTATCATAATAGAATTTTGTTGGGGGCTTGGGGTTGGGGGGGGATGTAGTGTGTGTCTTTTTTGTGTGTTCTTTTCTTCTTTTGTGTGATTTTTTTTTTCCCAGTTCAAATGCATAAATAAACTGAAAGTCAACCCTTGCATTTAGAAAACAGAAACAGGATCATCATCCTCTGTGGCATACATGCAAGCAGCAGGCTTCCCAAGGCACTGCTGAGAGACGTGCTGGGAACCATGGAAAATGCACACGTTTGCATGCAAAGCCACAGAGTGCCCACTGGAGAGTCTCCAATCACTTTGCAAACTCCTGGAGGTGCACAGAGTGCATTTCAGTCTGCACCACAAGTTCAACTCACTTTTGCTGGCATAAGCAGGTGAACAGTTCCACTGTGTGCATGCGAAAAGCAGATTAAAAGATCAGATTAATAATTTTTATGAAAAGTGGTCACTGCATATAGCAAAGTAATTTTCACATTTAGTGTCTCAACCATTTTCATTTTAGAACCCCAAGGGGTATTAGAAAAATTGAACTAATTGCTTAACAAATTGCCTTTATAAACCAAAGGCATTTTTAAATGGTATGAGACCAGAAAAGTTTTATTTTCCTGCTCTTCTATAACTAAAGGTGTCCAAACTAATATTTTTTTTTTAAATTTTGGCATTATAAGTGAGACTCAGACTGAGCTTTTATTTACAAAGTCATAGCTGGAAGCCAGTTCTGATGTCCAAGTTATAAAAAAATCCATGAAAAGAGTAACTTCTAATGGAAAAGCTGAAGTTGCCCAAGCTTTGGTGAGGTAAAAGTGCTGCTACAATAACACAATTTTCTATTCTCCAAGGCTGATCACAATCTTTTTGTGAGAAATGTTTATTACTAGAGTAAAATTCCCAATGGAATGTGTATTTATAGTATTGATGAATCAAAACTTCTGTTTCATTCAGGAGTAGGGAATTTTTAGTCTTCTTCATGTATGTTAATGTTCTGAACAACACTTTAAATACTGCACAAGTATTGACCGCTTTGCCATATTGTTTCCAGTAAAAGTTACTAGCAATTACATTAAAATTTGACTAAACTTCTTTTTAGTACGTCTTCCAGAAAAGCTTTCCTGCATAGCAGAGCATACACTTTCCTTAATCTTGGCATTTTGCTCCTCAGCTGCCGTCATTCCATCTGAAGCACTTACTTTGAAATGCCTGCCAAATATTTTTGCCCCGGTACCACAATAACAGCACAGCAATGTGGGAGTGATTCAACTCAGTGCATTTACAATGAGAGCAGCCTACAGAGAAACAGGCTTAAGAAAGTGGTCTATGCGCTAGGCTCCTGTAGCGAGATCCAAATCCTAAACAGATCTGCTAAACCTCGTTAAACGTCATGCTTTCATTCTTGTAAGTTATTGTTTCTTCTGATAAACAAGACAGCTTGGATGAGAGTTGTTTGGGTTTTGTTCTCTGCTTCAGTTTTAGAAACCAAATTCAAAATAAGTACATTCTAGAAAGAGTTGCATTAAGCAGCATCTTCAGTAGTGCTAATCTGCACAGCTCTACTGGGATCAGAGAAGCTCTCCTGATTCACACCAGCTGTCCTCTTTCTGTGGGTAATTAACTCCTGCAGAGGTGCTGAGGTTCTTTGGGCAGCACATCACCTGTCCATGTGTTTTGCCCCAGGAGAATGAAAATCCCATCGCATCACAGGCCCTGCTCTTAAACTTTAATGCTAAGGCATAGGGAGCATTTTGCAACAGACAGGATCTCCAGGCTCCAGCTCATTCAGATCCTGGCCGCCTTGTAAATCTTTCTTGCCTCACTTCAATGGAGATAAGAGGAATTGTATGCTAGAGGTTCAGTTGAGAGAGACCACCCAAGTCATAGCTCATTTCACTTCTGCTGACCTCCTCTGATATGCCCATCAAAGCAGTGATTAAAACACAGAGCAGGAACTTTGTGTAGTGCAAATGTGTTCCATCAATCTCCTTTTCATCTGGCTCTTCAAATACTTCAGACCTGAGTAAGCAGCTGAAAATTTTGCAAACAAGAATGAGTAAATGTAAAGACAGATTTTTTCCCCCCTGTTCTGGAGCAGGACAATCTGTTTACCATTCAAAAGGAGCTGTCAACAGAGTGGTCATCATGAAATATGAATTCACAAATGGTGCACTCCTAGGAAAACAAGTACATGTAGAAACTTGTTCCTTCTATTTTCAAGAGGTTTCTCTCCTTTTTTTTTTTTTTTTTTT
>NDXB01018963.1:71965-84721 GCA_002631895.1 Agapornis roseicollis
TTTTGGTTTTTTTTTTTTTTTCTTTTTTAAGGGACCTAAACAGTTAAGGAGCAGTAGTGGTGTCATTGTAGTTAGAATACAGGAACGTACCCCACCAAGCATGAAGTAGTTGCTTCACTTTGAGCATTGCAGGATGCCTGGTACAGAACAGGAACTGAAAGCAACAGCAGGGAGGAAGTTGTGCAGCTGGTGGGAAGCTGAGGCTCAGGAGTGGGTGCTGTCCATGACTGCCTTCCTTGGACTCTACCATTGTTTCTCTCTGCCTGTAAGGCAACATATATATCCATCTCTTGTGGGGAAGCTTTCCTAAGCTTGGTTCTATATATATCTGCTTTCTCCTGTAGCTCTGGGCCTCACAGACTCATACAACACACACACCCATACAGAGAAATGCAAGAGAAACCTTTTGCTTTTGCAGTGTTCTGGGCTTTGCACACCCACACAATGGCTTTATTTAGTTTGGTCTGTAATCTTTGGATATGGGATGTTCTGCTAAATCACCTTGATGCCTACGAGACGTGCACTGGAGGAAATCCAAGTACAACTGCTCTGTTCCCTGGAGCCAGGAACAGCCATGCCCTCATGTCCAAGGGTCTTGTGCTGGGCTCTGTCAGAGGACTGTACCATTCTCCACATGGTACCCTTGTCTCCTAAACCCTTTTCAAAGTAGAGATCTCTGAACAGCATGAATAAAGTCGTTGACCTTTTGACTGGTCATTGTGTGGAGGAAAGGAATGAAAAGTCTTTGGACTTTTACCTGTTTCAGGAGCACCTACAGAGGTGGTGTCTATAAAACAGTCCTTAGCATCCCTGCACCCCAGCTCCACTTAATGCAAGTGCATTGTACTCAGTATCAGGTGGACCAGGCCCTTAAAGGTGATGCAGACCTGCATGCGTCTGTATCTGCCTATAAGTGAGTAAATGTGTATGTTAATCGTATGATCACAGTAGAACAAAGCTGCCTCTGCTGTTTGCTCTGACTAGTGCCGTGGGCACCAGTCACACTTACAGCAGAAGGAGCTGTTCTCTATTAGACTGCATATGTGGGAGCAGACCTGACAGAGTCACTCAGCTTTCTGCCATCATCCCTGATTGAGATGGGAGGTGAGGATAAAGGAAGACTACAGGGCACTGCATGAGTTTTCCACATGTTCAGATCACTAAACTGGATTCTTTAAACCATCAAAGTCACCTACTAATTGGTTCTCTGGTCACATAATCTGGGGTCATTCCTGCAGTCAGTGAACAAAGATGTACACCTTCAGGGTATAATTCATCTTAAAACAGGTGTCTAGAGGATACATAAAGGTGAAACTCCTTTGGAGGTGCCCATCATTTTCCACCAACTTCAGGAAAAAAAATGTACAAACTGTGACAAAGATTATTCAATTAAGACAGATTAAGTTAGATAGGACAAATCTGCACCCAGATCTCTGTCATAACACCTGTGAGGTACCTTTCAGATGAACAACAAGATCAAAACCCCAAGGACTGTCCCTAGTAAATTCCAACCCGTATCTTTCCCAAAGTTAAAAATACTCTTTCTGTTTGGGAATTTCTGTAACTTCTCTCATGTTAGTGTTTGGTACCTTCTGGGAGGCTTGGAAAGCTTTGATAAGCTAGAAAATTCAAACAGTTACCATTTTAGTTCTCCAAGTAAAAAAGAAATGAGAAAAAATATTTCAAAGGTACTCAGATAGAATTCAGGGATAGATCAGAGCAAACAGGAGAATGAATAATCTGTGTATATGGCTGTTGAGAGAAGATGGGGTCCTGTGCTCCACCATTGTTTTTGCAGGTGAGATCTTTGCCTTCTAAAACTGAGGAAGTCTAAAGAAAAAACACAAGTCTTCCTTTGAATTCTATTGTCATTATCAAGGAATCATTTTACGTAATTGACAAGTTTTACAAAGGTTTGGAAGATATTTTGTTTATACTGTAGTTAAGCACTGCCTGAGTTGTCTAGTCCCACTGAATCATAGAGTATATTCATCAATGCATAGTTCTCTTGCATTTCAGTATTTGTTATGAAAGCCAAAATTCTAACTCTGAGCTATTTATGCTGGCAGCTCTTCAAAGGGACCAACTACTTTTCTTCATGCCAACCTCTGTAGCAGTGGGGAAGAATACCTCTCCTAAGATCATTTATATCTTGTTAACCTTTCCATGCAGATTTGTCTGAACACATTTTTTTACTTTAGTACATACCTGCAATGACAGGAACTTGTTTGATAAGACACCAAAATAAGAAGTGTTCTTATTTAGTGAAAATAAATTGACCTGTGAATCAAAACATCTTTTGGTTTCTTTCTTCACTTGTTTGCAAAACAAATACTATGATTTCCAAGCTGCAAAAATAAAACATCCTACTTCTTGCATGAAGTGGTGTTGCTGCCAAAGCTGAGAGTGATGGGCTGATCCTCCAAACTATGGCAGGGCACTAGCAAAATGGGACACTTTATTCTGGTCAGGTTAAGACAAATGTTTTATGTCAGTAGGTTCTCCAGTTATTTCCTAAAAACTTTACTGTACACACTTGCAAGTCTTCGACTCTGGGCTGTGCCTTGACTTGCAGTATAATCAAGACATCCACAAGACTAGCCAAATTATTGCCATGAGCTCCCATTTATCTGGTCTTTTAATTCCTTCCAAAAAAGGTTCAAGAGTTACTGTTTGTTTTGCAGAAGGAAAGCATCAGCCATGCCTTTGTGGGAGCCAAGCTATGCTATGGTGCAGAGATGGGTGTGTTTTACAAAGGCATTGTGGGGGAATTTCTCTTGCCAGCAGAGGAGGCTGCATTTCCATGCTGAGCACACCCATGCTGCACTTGTCCTCTGCCAGGAAAAATTAGAGCACAACAGGATACGGCCATCAGTGATTCAAGCATCTAAATCATGCCCATTCCAAACAAAGAAAAAAGCCTGCATTGCCCCAGGATCTAACTGTTTCCATGGGTTTAGAAGTATGGGAGGCTAGGCTAAAGCTGCCTGTGCCCAGAACACCTTGCAACACTCCATGCTTGTGATGCCTTGGGATTACCAGCTCATGAATGCATGGTTAAGAGCTAAACTCACTACCCCTGCCTGCTTACAAACTCTGGCAGATGTTGCCCTGTTCCATATGTTGTTCAGAAAGGGGAGATGCTGATATAATCACTATATTGCATAGCAGGCACAGGTCTTGTGGTATTACAGCAGTTTAAGTCTGAAGCACATATGTATTTCCCAGTAACTGAAAATAGAAGAGGATACACAATAAAATCCAACTGAATTAAATACCAGCATTACTGAAAAGTAAGATTGAGAGGCAGTACTCAGAAAAGCTCCAGTTTACAATACTTGTGTAATGATACTCTCTTGCAACACACTTAATTTTGCTCAGGTAAGATCAAGCCATACTTACCTGTCCAGGATGTCTTCCTGGAACAGGTGTATGTTTACCAACAAGTTTTGTATTTTAGGACAGAGATTAGGTCCAAAGCTAAACAGAAATACAGCACAAGGTTTTTGGGCTTTTTGTTTTGTTTTGTTTTGTTTTGTTTTGCTTTTCCAGTATTCAGTGCAGAAAGGCTGTGTTTATGTTAGCAAGCAGTTCAAGGCAATGGGACCAGCTCCATAGAGCTAAACAGTTGGTGTTCAGGCTACTGTAGACATCTTTTAAGATGAGTTTCTCTGGACTAGTGCTTATTGGATCACACAGATCAAATACCCAGTAGCAGCTGGACTGCATTGAGCAGGCCAAAATGCAGTAAATGGGGTTGAATGGAAGATTTCTTTCAAAAGCACACTTCACATCTGAATTAAAATTAAAATGTCCTGTAGTGTTAGCATAGATGTACCTTGGACCTCCTATGTTTCCTTCCTGAACAGCCTTTGCCTCTGAATAGGGTACACCAGGTCTAACACAGTTATCATAGAATAGTTAGGGTTGGATAGGACCTTAAGATCATCCAGTTCCAACCCCCTGCCATAGGCAGGGACACCTTCCACTAGACCAGGTTGCTCAAGGCCCTGTTCAGCTAATATTCCTCTAACAGCAACACACTTAATTTAGTAATTTTGTGGCTCCATGTAGGTATTCATGACAGTCTTGGAAGGCATTTACAGGTCATTGCAGGAGTCATTCAGTGAGGGTTTCAGAAGTAATACTGTGTGCCATGAGAGAGTGCTCCTTCTGCAGAAATAGAAAAGTACTAACAGGGAAAAGCAGTAGAAATGTCTGAAGTGGAAAAACACATTATTCAAACCTTCTGTCTCTGCCATTTGGAGTTTGTTGACATGAATAGATGCAATTACTGAAAACCTTGTCCGGCATCAAGTGATGAAGACTTAAAATTTGTGCATATCTTTGATACATACATAATAAATTATAATTAAACACATCAGTGGTTACACGCATGACAATATTTCTGATATCACATATATTTAGTTATTTAATTTATGTATTTTCTATTACTTGTAATGTTCTATTAAATGTCCCTGACTTATTTTCTTACACCAACTTCATCTTTCTTTTGCCTGGGAAAGATTGTTATTTTTTCAACTTACTATTGGAGGCATTTGAATTTTTTTTTTTTTATTATTTATTTTTTTTTTTTTTTTATACATGAGTGTTTCAATTTTTTGTCTTCTCTTTGAAAGTCTGCAGTCCTGATTCACAAAATGTATTTCTCTGCTTTTTGGCAGTCAGACACTAATTACAATGATGCTCTGCTTAATAAAATGGCAGTTAATTCCATGACTTGTATATANTTTTGTAAACAGCAGAAGTGCTGCCAGCACAACTTCTTGGAAAAGTGCTAGGCTTAGCCTCATTGTGTCATCTGTACGGTAGCCAAGCAGGGCACATTGTTAGTACTCTGTGAACAATGGGTATTATTGTTATATTAACTTGGTTTCATTTCTTGGGGGAGAAAAGAAAGATTGGTGGATTTAGTAGGAGATAAACTAAATAACAGGCACATGCCCAATTTGGATTTTATTGAAAGCAGCAGAGTAACTCCAGTCAACATCACTGGGAATGGGGTTAAGCTTTTAGGATTACATTTGTTTCACCAGCTGTAGCCACCCATATGTTAGATTTCTAAGCTTACCCACAGGCTCTCCATGTCAGTGGAGAGAAGCTGTAACTCCTGAGGGGCAATTGGACCATCCTAAGGTGCTCAGGAAACACGTGATGAATTGGCCTTGCTTTGCTGATTGTGTCATTCTGCTTTCCAAATCGTCAACATTACAAATTCTTTTACTGCAGTATATTGAGCTATGAATATCCCACAGTGATGTTCTGAACATAGCAAGTTTCTGCTAGAGTTTGGGCAGCATTTTCAAAGCATACTGGCCTCACTCATGCAAAGGTGCATCAGAGAGCAATACCTGAACACCACGCAGATGATTTAACTCCGGAGCAGGAGCTAGCTTTAGGCATACAGTGTGCCTGACTTATTTAGCCTTGAAATAGCCAGTCCTTATCAACATTTCCCTTAGCATCAATACTGCTTTCAGGCTCAAGGACTGTTGTTTCCAGGCAGCTTTTCCTGCATGGCTACAGGCTTCATGAAGAGGTCACTTACTACATTTTCCATTTGTAATGACTGGAAAATTAGCTTCATGCACTGCACCTGAATTGTGGAGTCTTTCAATGGCACATTCTTTTTTAATTTGTAGAGTTTACTAAATAATGTTCACCATGGCTTGAGCGCTGAGGTGACTGGATGGCATGTCTGGAAGGGCTGAGATTTCTGTGTGTCATCACAGAATTAAACATATGCACTGCTTTTGAGGAAGTTGGAGACTATTTGTCACCTCTGCATTTCTTGAAAGATGAAAACTGAGAATAGCTGTGCTGAAAGTCAGCACTTGTTCTGTCTGAACCAATAAGAGTTTGGGGGTTTCTTTGGTCCTGAGTAGAGGTACGAGCAGATCTTGATGGCTCTTTCCCCGTATGAACTGCAGACTCTTGTACTGATCCCCTTAGCAGAGTTATCTATGGGACATTCTCTGAGACACCTAGAGTAACGTGACAGATCTAAGACAGATTTTCGTAGACTAAAATGCAAGAAACACAGTGGATAAGGACAGTTTGGAGCTGAATGAGAAGCAATTACTACTCATTTACTATACGATGTCTTTACATGACTTTGACAGAGGTTTGACATCTGCACGTAGAGCCATTGGGTTTCACGCACCCAGCTTGAGGCTCAAGCACTGGTTCCTGCTGCCCCTGCTGCTGTGACCACATTCCACACATGTAAAGCAGAGCCAGAAGTCACAAATCCCAGTTGCTGCATAGCTTGACAGCATGTCTCTAACCATGTGCCCCCCTCCCGTGCACATAAGCATTTTTGGCCATCACCCAGCACAGTTTTGCTTCATGCATCAAAGGAGGTTAACTCTGGGGAAGTCTCCCTATCTGCACAAAGGTCCCTTTACATTTCCAAGTTGCACCGGCAACAGATCCAGTGTGTCTTATTTTAAGGTTTGAAGAAGTCAAGCTAAGAGAAGTTTAAAATAATTTTAACTTTAAAATAAGTTCAGGATACTTGAAGATTGGAGCAGTGTTTTAAAATGTCATAACTGAAAATCAGTGCAGCTCCAATCACAGACAAAGTGTTGAGTGAGGAAGATGCAGTTTGCAAGAGCATATGAAAATATGATACAAAAAACTTTCTTCCAGAGACAGGAGGACAGATGCTATCTAGAGCAGGAAAAAATCTCTGGGGTTAACAAGAGGAAATATCTGAAAGTGTTCCGCAACATTTCACCAGAGAAAGTCCAAGTGTTAGTGACAGATGTTAATGATGCTTAATGCTTGACCGGCAGGTAGTCATATACTTGTGAACTGAGTATGCCTTAAGAGCTTACTTGAAAGCAAATAGAAGCTTGAAATGAGGCAACACTGGTTCCCATTTCTGTAAGGAACATGGGAACTACTGTGAGCTGTGAACACACATCTGTTTAGCCCGATATCCTGTCTTCAGCAGTAGCCAGTGGCAGATGCTTTGGAAAAGAAAAGAAATACAGCATGTATGGACCATTCCTTCCCCTTCTACAACCCCAAAGATCCTGGCAGTCAACAGTTTAGGGACTCTCGAATGTCAGACATTGCATCTTGACTGTTGTTTTTAATAGCCACCCATGGACCTATCTTCCATAAATTTAACTAATCCCTTTTTGAACCCATTTATACTTTTGGCCTCTACAGTTTACTGTGGCAATGAGCCTTTGGGTTGAATTATGTCATGTGTTAGGAAGAACTCCCTGGGGTATGTTTTGAACCTGGTAATTCTTGATAATTTCACTGGGTGTCCCAGATCCTGAACAGTTAAAAATAGTGAATGACTGCCCTTTGCTCACTCTTAAGGCTCATTTTAGAGATCCACAGTTTGCGTTAACCAGGCAGAAAGTGCTTACTCTCTGAAAACTGCTCCGTATGTCTGTTGCCCTCCCTTTTACACACTGCTCCAAATAAGGTCACGCCATAGGATTTAAAATATGAGTATACTATGTTATACTACTTCCCATAACTTCTGCCTATTTATAACCTCTAGTAGTGGACTTATGTTCATATAATCTTAAAAAGAAAATTCTTGTAAAAAACAGTGCACTTGTCTCTTCTGTTTCTTTTTCCTCTTACAGAAGCTAATATGATGGGTCCTGAGGGTAGTGGATGGTGACAAGAGAAAAGCAAAAAGATTTCAGGGCATCTCCACCAACTGCCCCCAGCATCTCTGCAGGGCTGCAGTGACCACTTCCAGCCAGGCTTCTCTTCCTACCACAGTGGTCACTGTGGGGAAGTCAGAGAAGAGCACAGGTGTCTCTTGAAAGCTGACCAGACTTCACTAATCTGCCTGGGATGAGCCATTGCAACATAAGGCTGTAAAGGGTTTTACAATAAGATAAGTTCTTCTGCCCTTCTTTTGTCTGTCTGAGGAGAGACTTTTCACTGCCCTGCAAAAGAAGGATGAGGGAGAAGCCCAGCTTCTGACTCCAGCTGCAGCTACATGAGAGCTACATCTTTCCCATGGCCTCCTTTTAGAAGTATTGTTACAGCTGCTAACTTGTACTTTTTCCCCGTGAGGACTCCTGGTTCCCATCCTCCCCACAGAACTTTCCACTCTGCAGTGGGAGGCTTGGCTGAAGAGCAGCTGGGCTGCCCTGAGCATCTCAGCCACGCGAAGAGAAAAACAGAAAACTTCCAAGCAGCTTCTGATTTACGAGTGCTTACCCAGCTAAGGTGATTAGCCCAAAATGTTGACCTAAAGCCCCCAGTGGGAGGCAGCTCCATTGCTGTTGTAATTTGGTTTACCTCATACCTTCAGACCAGTATCTGATTTATCACCACAGCAATTCTGCCCTAAAGTACTGAGCCTAACTGTTCTCCTGCTTCCCTGGTGGAAAAATCATAGGGAGATAGGTTTAGAGCCAATTTTTCAGAGGCAACTTCCAAATATTTTCATCTCTTTCAGCCCTTGAGCTTTAGGGTGTATTACAATTGAAATACATGAAAGCTCTAAAATCAGGAAGGCTGCCCCATTAAGCACAGAAAATCTAGGTGCCTCCTGATGGACCAGATCATTCTGCCTATAACGTTCCATTCTACAAATACTGAACACCATCCATAAGCTATCCATGTTCACAGAAAATATCTGCACCATAATCTGAAGAATAGAAAAGCATTGTAATGACCTATGGTAGATGTTCCATTGACTGTGGTCACTGTCTAGTCTAGCTTTGGTGCATTAAAACCCAATTAGAGCACTGGGGTTTAAACATGAATGCACATATTTCACAGAATTGGAGCAACACTGCATAAAAATGACATTTCTGACTCTGAATTTTGAATGTGCAAAAAAGTTAGATGCACAAATCCACATGGCACATTGAGGATCTTGTGAAATATGGCCATGGATTTTGGTAGATAAGTTTGACTTCATAGCCAAAGGGTAAAGAAAAATACTTTTTTTTGTATACCTGGATTAGTGCAAAACACTCAACACTGTCCCACATGACATCCTAGTCTCTAAACTGGAGAGACAAATTTGATGGATAGACCACTAGGTGAATAAGGAATTGGCTGAATGACTGCACACAGATAGTTGAAGCCAATGTCTCAATGTTCAATTAGAAACCAGTAATGAGTGGTGTCCCTCGGGGGTCAGTGTTTGAACTGATCCTGATCAACATCTTTGTCAGCAACATGGACAGTGGGATTAAGTGTGCTCTCAGCAAGTTTGCCAGCAACACTCTTATGTGGCTCAATTGATACACTGGAGGAAAGGAATGCCATCCAGAGGGACTGTGATGCTCTTGAAAGGTGGGCTGATGCCAACCTCATGAAGTTCAACAATGTGAAGTGCAAGGTCCTAAACCTGGGTCGGAGCAATCCCAGGCACAGCTACAGGTTGGGCAAAGAGGAGATTCAGAGTAGCCCTGTGGAGAAGGACTTGCGGGTGGCGGTCAATGAGAACATAAACATGAGTCGGCTGCAGTGTGTGCTTGCAGGCCAGAAAGCCAACTGTATCCTGGCCTGCATCAAAAGGAGCATGACCAGTAGGTCAAAGGAGGTGATCCTGCCCCTCTACTCTGCTCTCATGAGACCTCACCTGGAGTATTGTGTGCAGTTCTGGTGTCCTCAACATCAAAAGGACATGGAACTGTTGGAACAAGTCCAGAGGAGGGCCACGAGGATGATCAGGGAACTGGAGCATCTCCCATACGAAGACAGGCTGAGAGAATTGGGGCTGTTGAGCCTGGGGAAGAGAAGGCTGAGTAGTGACCTCATAGCAGCCTTCCAGTTTCTGGAAGGGGCCTATAAGGATGCTGGGGATGGACTCTTCATTAGGGACTGTAGTGACAGGACAAGGGGTAATGGGTTCAAACTTAAACAGGGGAGGTTTAGATTAGATATAAGGAAGAAGTTCTTTACTGTGAGGGTGGTGAGGCACTGGAATAGGTAGCATTTACCAGAAGAAGTTAATACTCCATCCCTGGCAGTGTTCAAGGCTGGGTTGGACATAGCCCTGGGCAACATAGTTTAGTGTGAGGTGTCCCTGCCCATAGTAGGGGGTTTGGAACTAGATGATCTCAAGGTCCTTTCCAAATGTAACTATTCTATGATTCTATGATTTTATATTCAGATTTTATATTCAGATTTCTATAGCAAAACCTCTAGCAGTCCTTAACTTTAGCAGTAAGTCTGTTACCACTTGCGTTCAATAATTCTTAATCTGTTATGTCATTTACTGCTATTCAGAAAATTTCCTGTTCTGTTAGAAAAGGTATATTAACAGGTAGTATAGGAGAACTTTCTCTTGAAATGGCAGTATTTGGCTTTAAGCCTTATATTTCTTTGAACAAGTTTGTACATACTTACTCAGATCTAAGAAGAAACCATACTTCATATTTAGTAATGATGAATTCAAAACAAACAAAAAAAAAAAAAAAAAGAAATGGTGTGTTGCACATGAAAATTGAGAGTGGATAATTGTGAAGGGTGTTTTGACAGTCACTGCTCTGTAGCTGGAAGGTCACTGTTAAATTGTGGAGCAATTACAGGCCTTCAGAAAAACTGCTTTACTACTGTTTTAAACTGTAGTAATTTAATGAAGTAAAATTGGACTATTGCCATGACATACAAGAAACTGTGTTTTGAAGCGTCCTTCACACTCAAGTAATTTGCTGTGACATATCACACATGCCTCAGAAACACATTCAGAGACAAATCATGCAAATGGCCAACTATCATTGCACTGTAGCTGTTCACTGAGGATGTCACATCAACTTTCACTGGATTTCCCACCTGCTCTGGGAGACAGATGTCAGAGGTGGTGAATGGCCAACAGAGGAGTCATTTCAGAGGCCTGTACTCAGCTGTATCTCTGTGGCTGAAGATGCTGTGTTCATACTTTTCTTCCCTGCATAAATACTAGAGCAATTTTGCACACACTGTAGCCAGTCATTGCTGGCTGGTGAGAAGTGGTGCAGTTTGCAGTGGAGGTTTTTCACTGTGACTGGGAAGAGACCAGGAAGACCCTTCACTCACACACTTGAGTCTGAATTTCCTGTTTTTTCAAAACTGTTTACATGGCACATTTCCTACACAATGAACAGCAACTGCTGGCCAAGTGGATTTGCCTGCCAACCCCCTCAACTGTCAGTGGTACATCACTGTCCTCTTTTGTTATTGCCTTCCATTTGTACTTGTGTAGCCAAATTTTAACAGTGAGGTTGCCTGAAGGAAGATGTTCTGCACACGAGTGCTTCTGTAGTTATTGCTTAACCCCCTCAGCTTTCATTCATTGCCCAGTTTTTACTGTGAAGCCCTCTTTGTTGCAGAAAGACTGTGTGACACTGAAGACCTGCTCATCTTCTGTTCACAGCTGGGCTGGAACCCAAAATGAGAATCTATTTGCAGAATGAGAAACATTTCAAAAGTTACTTGCACCTTGAATTAGACGTAGAAAAATTTTCTCCAAAGTCACAAACACTATATTGGATTGAGAATTAGCTGCTGGTAGAAATCAGGAGAGAGGGAGATCCTGGCTTTCTTCCTCCTGTCAGTTGCTTCTCTTGAGATGAAGCGTTTGAGATTTTTTTATATCTTCCAAGTTCAGAGCTATGGGCACAAAAAAAAAAACAAACAAAAATCAACCAAGCATGGATTTGGTGGTTCTTGCTTTTTTCTGTTACAAGCAAGGATGAGAAAAGCCTTAGGAAAAGCTTCAGCCCTACAACTGATTCAACAAAAGCTCTTGTCTGTACATTAAGTCTCTGCCTGACCTTCAGGGTTGCCTGCTGACCATCAGCTACAGAGTCAGCATCCTAAGAAAAGAAAACACAAAGGCATAAATCCATCATCTTGGAAACCACTTATTTTCTTTACCTATCTGCTGTCAAATACATGCTTAGAAATAAGTCTTTAAATATAAGTTTATAAGCTTAGACTTCTCAAACACTCATTCTTGCAGAATGGCAGTCACCTTCTTAGAAATTCAGAATGGCATTTCTAGGAACCTTTATTTTACCTTTTTACTCACTGAAGTCTTGGTGTTGTAAGCTGATTTCCACTCTGCATCACACCATAACTTAAAGGTCATCTCAAAACAAATAGATCAAATTACATGCCTGGATACTACTGAAGTTACAAGGCTTTTGTTCTCACATTTGTTTTTATTTCTAAACCTCACGCCTTTTTAGGAACTGCTTTAAATCACATTTTATTTGTCTCATAATCTAACTATTTTTTTTTGCCCTTTAAAAATTGAACTATTATTAAATTACAAACAATCTCCTTTTTCTTATTCCTGTAAATGTACCTTTCCAGCCCATTCCAGATGCTGTTAAGAAAATGGAGGAGGAAAAGGAATTCTGCTTACATTCCCAGGCAGGTTGCAGGTGCATTTGTTTGTATTAAGAGGAACATCTAACAGAATCCTCCTTTGTGACACACTATAGCAACTTTTCAATCTTCTCTCATTAGCTGGTGGTACTTCCTCCTCAATAAGGTACTATTGTGCTGCCTCTAACCTGACCTGGGAAACACTGTGGAGCTGTCAACTCATCAACCCTAGAAAATGGATAGTTAATCTTTTCAGGTGAATTGTTTCATTTCCTGTAGCTCATGTAAAATCCAAATATTTAGCTACCACAAACACTGAGTTCCTCACCTGGGTTTCACTGATAAAGCAACAAAGATTATCACTTCTAATTTTTTTTTTTTTTCTTTTTTTTTTTTTTTTTTTTTTTCAGTTTGTCAGTT
>NDXB01018963.1:84905-106841 GCA_002631895.1 Agapornis roseicollis
TAATTTTTTTTTTTTTTATTTTTTTTTTTTTTCTTTTCTGCAGTTTGACAGTTAATGCCTCTGGGTGACAAGAGTCTCATTTCCAATGTCACAATAGGGCATGTTATTAAGTTGGCATATAATTAAATTTTCTGAGGTTTTTAGAGCTTTTTTCATGGTGGTTAAAAATTCATCATCACCTTCCGTTTTCTCTGCTACTCTCAGAGTTTTGGTTGCCACCCATTGCCTGTGAGCCACAGGGAGAATTAGGTGGCTCATTCTTTCATTGACCAAACTAAGGATGGAGGAAGGTTTGTGCAGGGTCAGGCACACATAATTTTAAACTTGGGATGTTTTTTCAAGGTCAGTCAGAATTCCACTCTCAAAAAGGCTCCATTACCTCAGCTTACTTGCTGATTCTCTTGACCTGCTTTAAGGTTGTCATTTGCATTTTGATCTCACCTTCCTGATGCTCCTATAGCAGTTGAAAAAAAATAGATTGTGATGAATAAGCAGTAAATGAGGCATTTTTCATCTCTGTGGAAATAAAGAACAAATCACCTACAGAAAAACAGGTGGTGCCAGTACCCAGCTCTTATAAACTCCATGGTGAGACCCATCATCACAGAAAAGGCAAAAGTGAAAGGATTTTTGCTAGGGTCATATAACACATAGTTTAAAACGTTTTGCATTAGAAAAGTATTAGAATAAAACAGGTGAAACCTCTGTATCTGAAAGTAATATAGGTGTGTGTATCTGTCCTTATTTGCTTACTTAGGGATTTGGTGGCCCTTTTTCAGAGGCTGGTCTTTCTAGCCAGAGCATTTGGGGCGCTCAGTGTCCTTTGCACCTTGGTGGAGACTCGTTGAAACCTGCAGGATCAGTAAGGTGTGTAGAGAGGACACAGAAAGACAGGGGTCCCAGGGAGCAAAGAACTGATAAGATCCAAGGAAATGTCTAAAGATGAGTCCTGAAGAAATACCTGAGAGCTGTCTTCTTTATGGATTGGGTGTCTGTAACAACAAAAACTAGATTTCTAAGAAAAAGGAAGGAAGGATCCTGTATTGCAGAGAAATATTTTCAGTCTGCTGGTTTACCTGTTGGAACAGGGACAGATTCTACCTCACAGGTGGTAGGAAGCAGAGTCAGAGACATAGGAAATTTCCTCTGAAAAGGGTTTCACTATTCTTTGCTTATATATATATATATGTGTATATATATATATATATAAAGAGAAGAAAATGTGATTCTTGAAAGATGTGACGTGAAATGGAGCTGCACAGTCTTACATGGTACCAGTGATGAGGGCACCCTTACAGACTAGGAAGCACAAGTAGGCAGTGTTTTTGGAAAGCTGCGGCTAAGCAAAAAAATCCTGTTTTTTTTAAGTGCACTGCACTTCATTGATTTTACATCCAGGTACACACCTCTGATCTCCAGGCTACTCCTCTTAAAAGTGGGTTATTGTTAAGGAATTTACTGTTCAAAAGAGGACAATTGTGGAGGGAAAAGAAGCAGGAGAGAGAGGGAATTTAGGAAGAAAGCAGGAAAGGGAGAATGCAAGATACAATTTTAAGGGGTAATCATGTGGTAATAAAACAGATTTAGGCCAGGTCAAGAAGGATTTTTTTTTTACCTCTTAGAGTGACTATCACATCAGAACATAATCTACACATTATCAAACAGAACTGCATGCTCATTAGGTTTGGGCTGTAAATTAGCATCTGAACAGTCTGGTAAGAGTGGGCTTGGCTCCTTCTGATCTCGCTCTGACAGCCCTCCCTTGCTATAATATATTAATATAGTCATGATAGCCTGGAGATATAACTTTGACAGCAGAAAATTTGATGTGCCCCCAGTGAGCTCTTAATCCTTCTGTTTCACAGTGTTCTCACTGCTCAAAAGCACTGCAGTTTACAGTGCAAAAAACCCCCAGCACATTAATTTTACAATGCTGAATACCAGGAAGCATGACAGATAACATTTACATTTTTTACCAAATAAATTTCCTGTAACAAATATTATTACAACAAATACCAAAGAAACTTAGAATTGTTAAATTGCTTTGGAATTACTTTTCCATTGACTTTTGGAGTACCCCATAATCCTTCCCTATATATCAGTTCAGAAATACTCCTCCTTTATCACAACCAGCTGACCCAGTCTCAGCTGTTCTTTGAAAACAAAAGCACATGTTTTCGTAGTTACTCCATGTGGAGATCCATTTATTCTCTCTCCTCTGATAGATTTTGTTGCCAAAACTTACAGTTTTATGAAACAGCAGTAGCTGCTCCATAGTTGGACTCGAACCTGGCTTCCAGGCAGAATCTTCATTTTCATTTTTCTGCTTCCAACAATCACCTCAAATAAGCCCTCTTTTCTGAAGTTTTGTCAGCTTTACTTTGCACTATGACAAGAGGTTTCCCCCAGGATGCCTGATCGATTGGAGTTGAGCACACGGTGTATCAAAACATTCCACCCTTTGTTTCTGGAACGCTTTCCTAGCTTTTTTTGGGTTATCATACCTTCAAAATAACTTGGCCCACAAGCTCTCTATGTGTTTTCTTTTGTTAGCCTCACTAAGAAGAGGCTGTGTTTGGGCAGGTTGTATTTAATGTAAACATTCATAAAAATAAACTGACCTTTTTCTGACTCCAGGCTTTGGTGAAGCAATGACTTAGCTTAATAAGACATAGAAGAACATAGTTTTTCAGGTAGGAGAAAGAAATATGACAGGCTACTTACTGATTGGGAAAGTGCATAAGGCTGTGGGAGGATGAGCTGGGAAGTGGTGGATGAAGGGGGCAGGATGACTGCAGGGCCACAGGCAGGGAAAGAAGTGAGAAGAAGGCTTATCACAAAATACTGCTCTTTCAGTACAGCTATCTGAATGTGTAAAAGTGGAGCACATACAGCATATAGTGCTGCTACAACATCTGCAGGAGGTCATGAGGTGAGCTGGCTAGATGACGTGGGCTGAAGCAATGAGTCGAAGATCCACTTGCCACTCCTCTCCACCACTCTGTTACCATCAAGATGGTGCAGACCTATGTAGTGAGTAAGCAGAAATCAGCCAGTAACAAAGGACCTACAATTGCCTGAGTCTGAAGCAGCACAGAAGTGAAGGTGAAGTGGGAAGAAAACCACACAGCAGGCCTGGAAAAACACATTTCCCTTCCCATCTGTAAACTGGGATAGTTTGGGTTTCCTCTCTGATGTCAAGCTCTTTCAATGCAGCACTAATAGTGTTTAAATCTCTGCTTTGCTGGAAGACCTCATCCCAACCTGCTGAGTGCTGAGATTTTAGATATTTGTACTTTCTTCAATGGGTTGAAACAGCAGTCAGAAAGGTACTGATGCTTAGGGAAGGTAGGGCTTGGGTGTTTCTCTAGCTTACCTGCTTCATGGCGATGTTGGAAGTGTAGCAGAAGATTGTGTAAATGACCTTGTTTGACCTCTTTGAGTATATTCATAGCCCCTGAGTCTGTGATGTAAAGGAGCAATGTCTTAAACCAAGATGTTTGTAGATACAAGCAAATATGATTTAGTCCTTACAGTTTGGGGGTTTTTTTGCCTTTACTTTAAAGCCATCTGCATGGTCTGTAGAAGTCCCAGGAGATCTCTTTTGCTGCAGAAATGACAATGTGACTATGAAAAGATTTGCAAGATAGAAAAGAAGAGAAAATGAATTGTCCTTATATGGCACCTCGGGACCCAGTGATGTTGACAGCTATGCACCTTGAACTGTTCTCTGTTATGGCAGGGGTGCAATGATATGATAAATTTAGTTTTAGGAGGACTGGGAATTCTGAAGCTAAGCATTCTTTATCTGAAAATGCCAATTCAACAAAAATAATACAATGCATGGGAAATGCCTGTGATGTTTTATAGCAGAACAAATTTTATAGTTTTTTTTAATGATCTAAATGTTTCATTTTGACATTTTAAAGCAAAAAGTACCATTCTCATGTTTGAAACAACCTTTCATTTCAAAATGTTATCTATAATAACAGCTACAAATACTGTTTATTAAATGGTCTCAACAAAAAAAAATTATATATTGTGAAATTACTGAAGAAAATAATGAAAGTAAAAATAGTTTATAAAGTTTCTTCGAGTAGTCTTTGCAAAGTTAGAGTTCATGAAGTTTTTTGAGATCACAATTAGTCTTCCCACATTGAAAGGAACCATGAATGAAAAACTCAAAGACATCCATATGTGAAGAAACCATTTCCCACTATCTTTGAGAATGTCTGGGAAACATAAGGAAACCACTGACAATTAGTGGCTACATAAAATAGTTTGTTCTTCCGCTTTGTAATCATAAAATGCATTCATCTGGCAGCACTGGTTTTGAAGGAACTGGTTTAATGGATCCATGCATGGCAGATGTTACATTTGCCACAGTAACTGTAAATTCATTCTGAGAATTTGCAGCACCTTCCCAGACAACGCATGTGAGTGTGCAATCCCTTTTCACAGACAGCCCTATTAAACTGCAAAAATAACAAATAAGCCAGCAACCCTCCTTGCTGTAATACTGTCTTGGTTTCAGCTGTAACAGTTACTTTTCTTCCAAACCTACCTTTCACAGGTCTATGGTTGTGATTCTGTTTTTTCCAGTTCCAAGGATCAAAAACATGTATAGCAGTAGTTCACTAATCAGTTGCAAATAAATCTATTGTTCTCAAATTTAGGTTTTCAGGGACTAAAACACTGGACAGACTAACATGTATTTTCAATATAAATTTCAGGTTTATAGTTTGTCTTTGCCTACATTGGCTAAAAGCTGTGATATAACTTAGCTATCCAAGTACCTTTTACACTGTGTTTTAAGGTTTCTAGACCAAGCTTTCACGATCAACCAAAATTGTGCAGCAATATGGACACCTGTTTTTCTCCATCCTCTCTTTGTATTTTATTTGCTCTTTTGAGTCTGAAACTATTCACTTTTCATACTGTCCTCCATGCCCATGTGAAATGAATCTTTCATTTCTTCTTGCCTTGACCTAGCAATGGCATTTTTTGATTGCAAATGTGCATCTTTTTTGCTGCCTGGTTTAGCTTTTACTGCACTCACCATGTGATTCCTTAGGATCCCTATTGAGTGCTTGATAAACATGCTGGGTTCTGGCCTGGTGGGGATCAGACTTGCATTGGCTCAGAATCTGCTGTTCGTGTTTGCCTCCGGTGGGAAAAATTAAGGTGGCTTGAACCTAAAGGCTTCGGTATGAATTGTTCTGTAAAATGATGATAAAAGCATGCATTAATCTTCTTGGTTTAAAATGTATTTAAAATTTATAGTTCTTTGGTTCTTTTTTCTTTTTTCTTCTCTTTTGAGGACAACATGTAATGTTCATAGTAGTTACAAGATAGACAAATGTTCTCTTATTTTTTTCTGATATTGTGCTTTAGGTTGCTGGGGAGTAAGGAACTGCCCCTTGTGGCCTTCAGAAGGTGATGCCACTTAGGCTTAATATTATTTTTCAAAAACTAATTATGAAATAGTGACATCAGAAAGAAAGTTAATCAGAAAAGAGCAAGGTGGAAGGTGAGAAGAACAAAATCGAAGTGGCTATGTGAGAATGAAATGAATAGGAGCCATGCGCCAATGCAAGTCCAGTGTAAATAATGTTTCCATCATAGTCCAAAACCAGCACTTTCATTTTTCTGCAAGAAACACTTTGAGAGCTGTGGTTTAGGGTCACTTGTACATTGGAAATCAATAGTGTGGCAGGGCCTGACTGTTAAAATTGAAAAGAATTAATTAAGGGGGTGTCATCCATTTTATGTGTGTTTCAGATGCAAATTACCAAATTACCAAAGGATCTTGACTGTAAGAAAGCAGGCTCTGAATTTTTCCAGATCCTCTCTTTTTGTGGCCTACTATGGAAGAATATTGCCCATCAGATATAATATCTAGCTGAAGGTAGAAACAGTGCAGCACAAACTATAGGTGCTTCCAGAAACACAATTTTCAGATGGTGCCTGAACAAACAGTGGAAGTGGGGGACTCAGAGATTACCAGAATATTCACTGCTGCTTCTTTTTGCATTGATAAAATAAAGAAAGAAACATGCTGATTACTGGAGATAAAAAGGGGTGTCGCAGAGTTTACTTCACTTGATGGTTCAGATGATGGAGCAAGAGAGGAAAATGATGTAAATACAGACCCTGTGTGCAAGTGTGTATGTGCCTGAGCATGCTGGAGGGGTCGAAGGAGGGCTGAGGGACTGACTCAGCTCTGCTAGGCTGCCAGAGACTTTTCTTGTCTGATACTGTCTGACTATAACTAACAAAGCCTTTTGCTTTGATCTTGTGGCAGTGGAAATCCGGCTAATGCTGCTGTTTTGAAAGCTTGTGGGTTCCTTTCATTATTTCATTACCTACACTGAGTAAAAGAAACAATGTGGTTTGTTTTAAATTAATGGCTGCCCATTCATTACTGCAGTGACTCTGAATATTTTCCTCTGCTGGCTCTCCTCAAGGTCAGACCCTGACTATTGTTCAAGTTTGGTGGGTTTTACTCAACTTCTGAGACTCAGAGGTAAAAGGAATGTCCTCTTGTAACCACACTGTAAATAACTTTCATAGTGGTGGCCAGTCTGATGTGAATCACTGGTCTCAAAAGGGAGGTCTTGGAAAGAAAAGTGCCCTTAAACCAGTCCTAAATGACCTCAATATCAAGCCTAGCAGCAAAGACCCAGTCCCCGGGAGCACAGGCACTGAGAGAAGGGACTGATTTCCTCAGGACACTGTAACAAACACAGCACTGGAGGCCCAGCGGGAATAAATCTATTATGACTTTACTCCCACTTCATCTACACCATCCCACACTACTGTTGCCATTAACCTTTTTACATCCTCCAACTCCTTCATCAGATATTTCAGCTACTCCTCTTTCCTCTGTCCTAGATGACTTTCTAAATTATTTGAAGGAGGGGTGGTTGTTAGTCCTTGCTTTTTCCCTTGCTCTTCTTTTGGGTTTCACATTGCTGTAGTAAAGATATTTTTTTTAAATAATACAAATGGTGTGTAATTAATTTGGTATCTTTCATGAATGATAAATCATTAAAAACAAATGTTAATTTGGGGAATACCCCTAGCTGGCACCATTATGTTTCCTCAGGTATTAATATATTTTGTATGTTATAAGGTATCATCACAACAGATGAACTAATACATTTGTTGTGCAGAAAATTGTGCTGCAAAAAAGTGGGGGTTTGACTCATGGCAAATTTAATAAGAAAAAGAAAAAAGTTTGGTCCAAACTGCAACAAACCTCACTTTCTCTTCGCTCTCTCTTTTTCTCTCTCTGATGTGTTTTCTCACAGCCCTCCTGAGCCAGAGCTCTGGGAACCATAACTCTAGTGAAAGTGCTGAGGACCCCTGGATTTCTAGTTCCTTCTGTAGAGGCAGGAGATGAGACTTGGTCACCTCAATGCAGGTTCCAAAGTACACACACACAAAAAAAAAAGGCATGAATTTCTGGAGTCCCAAAGCCTCCTGCATGGATTTGGGTGTGAGACCCCCTGTTTGCATCACCATGTTATTGCTTGTCAGCTTGAAGATATTTGCAGAGTGGAGTGAGATACCTTCATCTTCCCATCCTGTCCACAAGGTCTTACCAAGAGCAGCATTGGATGGTAAGAGTGACCAGGAGCTGCACAGTCCTGTGCTCCTGGCTGCAGGAGCAGGGATACAGAAGGAGAAGGACTTGGGGGTGGTGGTCAATGAGAACATGAACATGAGCCAACAATGTGTGATCGCAGCCCAGAAAGCCAACCATATCCTGGCCTGCATTCAAAAGAAGCATGACCAGCAGGTCAAAGGAGGTGATCCTGCCCCTCTACTCTGCTCTCATGAGACCTCACCTGGAGTATTGTGTGCAGTTCTGGTGTCCTCAACATAAAAAGGACATGGAACTGTTGGAACAAGTCCAGAGGAGGGCCACGAGGATGATCATGGGACTGGACTATCTCCCATACGAAGACAGGCTGAGAGAGTTGGGGCTGTTCAGCCTGGGGAAGAGAAGGCTGAGTAGTGACCTCATAGCAGCCTTCCAGTATCTGAAGGGGGCCCATAGGGATGCTGGGGAGGGACTCTTCATTAGGGACTGTAGTGACAGGACAAGGGGTAATGGGTTCAAACTTAAACAGGGGAGGTTTAGATTGGCTATAAGGAAGAAATTCTTTCCTGTGAGGGTGTTGAGATGCTGGAATGGGTTGGCCAGGGAGGTTTTGAGTGCTCCATCCCTGGCAGTGTTCAAGGACAGGTTGGATGAAGCATTGGGTGGCACGGTTTAGTGTGAGGTGTCCCTGCTTATGGCATGGGGGTTGGAACTACATGATCTTAAGGTCCTTTCCAACCCTAACTATTCTATGATTCTATGATGTTATAGTAGCTGGAGTGAGCTGTGGGCAACTTCAGAGGCCATCAAATGCCTACACATCTCTTGTCAAGCCTGTTGCTTGCAAATGTGTCCATGAGAAGTGCTCTCACTGACAGCTGACAGTGATGCTAAGAAAAACAAAACACTAAAATTTCTGGGCTCACTGAAACCAGCAAGTAGTTCTGCAATCAAACTACAGCATACAGGAGAAAAATCGGTCTGGATAATGGTGAGGAAAAGGAATATTAAACTACTTCCTCCTTCCCACAATACATCATCCAGTCTCTGTGCCACTGTACAGCTAGTCAATGGAAATAAAGAAAGTGAGGTGGGTACCACAGGGGAATAAGCTTTTCCTAAACACAGCTGCTGGTCCAGTTGAATGAGCAGCAAGGATTTCAGGTATATGAGTCCTTCTGCTATTTTTTCCCAGCTTCTTTCATTGCATTTGTGACTTCAGGATTTTCCCTTTCATGTTAACTCCCTATCTAGCATTTGTACTTTGGGTTCTTCTCTTTTGTGTGAGCACCAAAGGCTCAGCAAAGGTGGTGGGTATGGAGTGATTCAGATACACACCTGAAACTTTCAGAAATGGATTAAGGAGATCTGCTTTTTTTTTCATCTTGAAAATGTTTATGGAGATATTTACATTTTGCATTTTTATTTTTCTGCACAAACAGCAAGGTCATTCTGAACTTTTGGGCAGGAGCCTGGAAGCTGAAGAGAAGCCCTGGACAGAGCAGTGAGACACCCCACGGAGCACACAGCTGGAGCATCTCCATGGGCTGGCGTGTTTTCATTAAATTGTCTGCCTTGGTGGAAAGAAAATGAAGCATCTGAAGTTCCGGATTGAAAGTAAAAGTGTCATAAAATGTTACTGTTGAGAAGCCAGGCCAGGTTTCTCAAAACTTCCCATCTCTTCCCTGTCTTATGGCAGCTCCTCAGATAACTCACATGACGAGGCAGACATGTTGCTGCAGCGAGCACCAGGTGGAAAAAAACAAACTAACATCCCATTGCAAGGCTCTTGTTAGCATGGCAAGTTTCACATTGACACCTGGCATGCAGACACCAACCTCCACATGCAAGCACCAAGCCTGGCTTTTGAAGAGCTGTCCTGCTATTCACTGTCGCCTCTGTGCTCCAGAAATCACTCTTGTCTGTAATCATTTCATTCCATTCAACAGCAAAAACACAGGGAGCAAAAGAGGGGTTTTAAATGCCATTGGCTAATTCTTCTCTCTAAAATACTTAGTGAAAAGTATGGGAAACCGTGCATTAAAGGTTTGCTCACAGAGCTCTGGCTTAGGCTGGTAAGCAGTTATTCCCATGAGTAGCCAGAGCCAACAGCATGGTGCACAGGAGCAACCACTCACCAGGGTGTGCATTTGGCTAACTGAGCACCTGAACAGCCTCCTGAGGGCCTGTGGAGTGAGGGGTGATGCCCTGAAAGCTGGACCCAAGCCTGAAGTCCTGCCTGATTCAAATAGCAATGGGTGATGCAATTTCATTCAGCACATTAAAAAAGATTTTCCCTTCTGAATAGCTGTATTTGTCAAAATAGGAAACTCAGGCTCCATTGTTACAAAAATAAGGCTTTGATGCATTGCGTCTCTTTGCCAGACATTTAAGAGTAATCTAAATAAACAGCTCAGTTCAGAGGTTCACAGAATATGAGTCAAAACTCATATTTGAAAAGGAAAAAAAAACCCGAAAACCTAAACTTACGATTTCATTACTGCCATAATTCCTGCACTGCTAAAGTAGGGTGTCTCATTTTTAGGTATTTTAAAAATTGATTTGGTTAAAAAAGCTTCAGCCATTGTCCTAAACAGCTGACAGGTTCCCACCAGCCCTCCCTGTGCCAGCTGGCTCATGTATTCACAGAGTCTCTTGGCAAATGGTCAAATACAACACACATTTTAAGCAGCTGGATTAACCTAGAGATTCTTAACAGAACCTTTTCATCTGCTTTTCAGAGGCAGACCACTGACATTTAATTATACATTAATTGAATGAAAAAACAAGTCAATACCTAATTAATTGGGGTTACAGAAGAATGGCAATGCAGAGCCCTGGATTCTAGAACACAGCATTCAAATGACAGACTTGCTAATATTAGCTACATTTAGAATTATTTTTTTGCTTTTTCCTTCCCTTCTCTTCCCTTGTGTAATACATTCACATGGGAAAACAAAGATATAAGTTCTATGCTCTAATAAGTCACATTATAAAAGAAAAGTTGCTGCTTTTATCTGCTGTTAAAGGATGTAGGTGTTCTTGCAGTTCTACATCATTTAGGGTGCTGTCCACTTTTATTTTTTATCTTAGAGTTTAATCAAAACAGCAGTAGTCCTACTTTAAATTTCACAGTCTACATCATGATAATTTTTGCAGTGTTTTAAATGAGGACCACATGTTCCTCCCCAAACCTATTCAACAGTGGTATCCAGATGTTGGAACCAATTTGGGAGGACAGTTCTACTTATGTAGCCTAATTGTTAAGTATATGGCACTTACTTATTAAAGACAACACCAGGCATCCAAAACTTTGCTGCCACTAAAAAGGAGCACAAGGAGGCAAAAGCATTTTGTAAGACCTGGGTGTCACACTTCCCATCCACATAACTTCCTTCCCTACTACAGGGACCAAACAATATGCCACATCCTATATGCCTCTCAAGACATTTAAGTGTAAAGAATTTATGAAGATAAAGGACTTTATTTCTTTGCCATGTTGTGTTTATACAGACCAGATGAATGATGTAATAATTCATTATATTGTATCAGAACATATTGTCCTGTTTTGTTGTGATTTGCATCCAAACTCGCAGCTGAAGGTACTCTTGATTATCATTGGCAGCTGGGACGTATCTGTTGACATGATTCAAATGCTATGAGGTTAATAATGAATTCTTTAATCTTTTGACATTTTTGCTGTCAGAACTATGTGAGGCAAAAAAAAACAAATAAGCAAATAAAATCTCTTAAAGTGGATGAGAACGTGAACTCATGCAAATTAAGCATGTTTTCTCCCCATCATTTTACTTTTGTTTCTGTGTCATTGAACATCTGAGTACATACATTTTTTAATGTAATGGTGAATAATGCCCTGCTTTGCTCACAGAGCCTTCACATTTTTCTAGTGAGCTTGCATCCACATTGTAGCATCTTAAGACATGGCAAATTTTTGTAGCTGAAAACACCTACCACCACATGTTTTTGAGATAAATTCTTTCATTTGCCAACTACCTGAAAATACCACTTGAGAAAATGAGTCAATAAAGAGAAACCTGATCAGAGCAACAGGATCCAAAGCCTAATTCATTTTTTGGGGAAAAAAAAAAAACAACCAAACAAACAACCAAACAAAAACAACAAAAACAAAAAAAAACAAAAAAAAAACAAAAAAAAAACAAAAAAAAAACAAAAAAAAAACAAAAAAAAAACAAAAAAAAAACAAAAAAAAAACAAAAAAAAAACAAAAAAAAAACAAAAAAAAAACAAAAAAAAAACAAAAAAAAAACAAAAAAAAAAAAAAAAAACAAACAAACAAACAACCAAACAAAAACAACAAAAACAAAACAAAACAAAAAAAAAACCAAAAAAAAGAAACAAAAAAACAAAACAACAAAAACCTAGGGGAGGAATCTTTGTATAGATACATAAACACAGTTTATCCCTTATGCTGTTGTGTCTTTGTTTCCATTCTCATGAGAATGGGAGAATTCCAAAATGGGTAGACATTGAGATAGGAGCTAATATGTAGGATAAAATGATCAGAAACCTCTTCAAAATTCAGATTGAACCCTATGGTGTTGGTGTTGAGAGTTGATATCACTTCAGTTCCATAATGTAAGGCTGTACATTTCTCATCATCAGAAGTGACGTGAACCAGAAAGCAGGTTGAAATTACCTTTTCTCATGTGCATCTCAGAAGGAGAAACAAGACCAGGAGTTCTGAAGGTTGGGCTGTGAAGCATGAAGGTAGGGATGTGTGCATCTGAGCCTGAGCAGATGAAGGAGGAAAAAGAGGGAGATGAGCAGGCTGCTCTGGGAAGGGGAGCAGAGGTGGCATGGCTCCCAAGGGAGAGGGTTGGCTTGGCAGAGGAAGGTGCTTTAGGTGAATCCCATTCAGCCTCTGCAAGAGCTGGCTGTGAGATTAACAGCAAGCTCTTGCAATGATGGTGGAAGAGCCTCCAATTTATTTGTTTTGGTACAGCCCTTTCTGATTCACTGTAACAGGCAGTCAAAGCGCAGGCTAGCTCATAAGAAAGAATTTGCTTTGTTTTACATGTAGCAGTTCAGCTCCCTGCGAAAATTATCTAAAGAAAATGCCAACCATATAAACAGATTTTAAAGGTTTCAAAGTGGTATCAAACTAAGTGCATTCCTCTCCATCAGTGTCTCACTTTGCTCTTTCATAGATGCACTGTTGTAGAATTGGTAGGAGACTTCAGAGCATGCTAATATTTGTAGTGTGTCAGATCTTCAGTGAAAGGCACAATGTATTTATTTGTTTAAATGGCAGGATAGGTTCAGTGTTGGTGATGGGACATGAGGCACTTGGAAAAACTCCTAACAGGAATGCTTCGATGCTGCTCATCTAAAGAGAAAGGGCTTGCTGTAACATGGTGATCAGACCACCCTCTAGTGGGATGAGACTGCATTTCAGCTTGTAAGAAGTTGCTGCTTTAGCTATGAAACTATTTCTTTTCCTTTTGCCTTGGAGACCTTTTCAGATGAAAGGTAAGATCAGATGTGTATCTGTGCAAGCAGTGTGGGAGGGCTCCTATCCTAAAGGCTCTTCAAATTTCCCCTGCTCAAAGGGTTTCTGAGTCAGAGCAGTGGGACTTGGTGTCCTGATACTGAAAAATGGAGCTGCCTCTCCCATATCTTTAGTTCTGAAATATTAAAATAAAAGTGTCTGTTTTTTTTCTTGTTCTTTTCATCACAAAATCAGGTATAATTGATGCATGCAAAATAACAGTGAGGAATAGCTAGACTATGAGGGGAAGGAATGGGGTCCAGAGACGAAAATCTTTAAGAGGCTGGGAGCTGAGCAGCTGAAGAACTAAGAAAGGGTTTTCCTGATCAGACCTGGTCACATGCGGGAAAAAGATATTTCAAGAACTGAATGTAGAGAAAAAAAATACCAGGAATTTTTTATTTCACAATTATTATTTGGTACTGCCAGAGCTTCCTCACTTAAGAAAAATGCAAGGTAAAACTCCAGTTGACACACCTTGGAAAACTCCTCTGTCTGGACATGAGATTCAGCAATCAGTCCCAGCATTGAGCATACCTAGAACACCAGCTCAAGTGGAAGGTAGAAGGCATGCAGAACCAAGAAGGTAAACAGGGGAGTCTCCCAGCAGGCTTCCTGATGTTCAGTCCTCTCCAGAGGCACACATGAAAGCTGCCACATGGCATTTGTAAACCATGCTTCAGCCATGGCCAGCTGGCAAGGCCAAGCTTTGGCACACAGGGTCTGGGAACAGGGAGAAGCAATGCTTCAGTGCAGTGGCACCTTTGCTCCAGGAGGAATGTGAAGGTCTGGTGCAAAGGGGTGCTCCCATCAACTAACTCTTCTCCTAGGCCCTAAGCTCTCAGGAAAAGGGACTATGCCTTTGTCTGCATATGGAAAATATCAGGTTTGTTTTCAACACAGTTGAAGCTTGAATAAATTGAAGTATTATGTATAATAGAAAACATATGTTGTGCCTGCCTCATGCCCACGTTGTTCCCTAACTGAGAAACAGCCTCCTGAAAAGTGACATCCCCAACCACTGCCCTGTCTTTACTCCAGTCTTTCAAGCCCTGCTTCAAATGAGTATCTGAAAAACATCAGCTAGCTAATATAGCTAAGCGATGAGTGGCCTCAAGTGGTACCAATGAAACTGTAAGAAAAGAGCCACATGGTTTTTGTGGTTTTCTCACCTTTGGTCTATTATTTTTTTTTTTGACTAATCACTTCTACTATTGTAGCCCCAAGAGATTGAAGATTAAAATCCTCACATCTAGAATGGTCTGTGCTAGTTGCCTCACAGCTAGAGCTGGTCTGTGCTAGCTGCTATCCATGTTTTTGTGTACACACAAATACTCTGGGCTTTGCACAACGTAAACAGAGAGTTTCATTTTATTAGGTCCTATAATGTATTCTTTTCCAGTCTTATTTCATACAGTCCATTTAAAAAAGAGCAAACAAAAAAAAACCTCACCCAACATTAGTTTTGTTTTAAAGCTTGACTTAGAGAAAAAGATTTGTCATGATATAAAATAAGGTGCTCTGTTAATAATGCTTACTGCCTTGTATTTCTTCTAGAAATGAAAATATTTGTAGAGAAATCAGACAATGTGGTGACAAAGATCTGAAAAATTACAAATACCTTCACTGATATTTTTAACTGGATTATAACGATTCAGCACTGAGTCATGGAAATGCAGCTTTGTTTTTTGTTCTAAGATTGGGAAGACTTTAGAGTTTAAATGGCCTGCAGTGAAGAAACACTGATAACATATAATGGTTTTGAGGTTGCAAAGAATGTGATACAAAGTTGGTTTTCAACCCTTTTCCCACTTGTGGTCACCTAAAAAAATTCTAGTGGATGTAAATAAGCTTGTAAAGCAAAAGGTGCCTTTTCTATATTACCTTTTGCTGACCCCTTAGAAGTAGCCCATGGACCCTGGGAAGTTTGCAGATCATAAACCAAAGATGGTTGTGGTATTAGGCAATGCCATTGTTTTAGCTGACTGAGCTCAAGTGATTACAGTTTCAGAGAAGTTTGGTTAGTCCTTTGACCATTCAGAGAACACGAAAGGCAACTTTAAAATCATAATTTCTTCAGACAGCTTATAAAGGATGATTGTATGGCTCTATGTCTTGTGAATGGTATAGACTGCAGAAGCTAGGTCACAGGTTCCTACTGTGGCCACCAGACAACCCTCTCCACATGCGCTCCAAGGCTGCTCTACCTTCTGCCAGTCACAAATGTCCACAGAAAACCAGAAACACAGCAGAGGACTAGTGTACCAGACCAAACACCTTCCTTTCCCACAGTTACAATGGCAAAGTATAAAGTATAAGAAAGAATGCAATGTGCTGTGTAATTTTCAGCTTATGCACTCTCTCACCGGGATAAAACTCTGCCCATCTGAGTTACCAGTGCCACTTGCAGTCATATCCAAACACCCCTTGGAGGTCTCATGTCTAATAATTCACTGTATTTGTCTTAATTTACCTCAAAAAAGTCTCTGGCTCCCAGTCAGAGGTTTTATGTCTGAAGCCCCTCCATGTTGTTGATTGATTGCTCAGTCATCCTCTCCCACTGAAATTTGGAGTAAATCATATTGTAAATGAAATAAGTCTCTTATAACTTGTCTGGATAGTTAAAGTTGAAAGAAGGTTAAAAATTGCTGCTTGGCTGGGCATATCAGCACTTGTGTCACAGAAGCAAGAATAATCCATAAACCTAATATAAACTGTTCTCTGGGTACCCAAGGCAGGCATTCTCAGAGTTGGAGAGAGCATGCCTACATTGGAAATACTGGGCATGGATAGAGCCTTGTTTGTGCCATTGCAATACAGATCGCTCTCACCTTGAGGGGATTGAGTTTGGTTGGTTCCTCAGAGGTCAAATCACTCCTAAAGAATTTGCTTTCAAATGATAACAGGTCTCAGTAACCAATGGAAAGATCAATAAATTCCCATCCAGAGAATCACAAATCACTCTCACCCAGGACCCCAGGAGGAGTTTCCAGGATGGACCAAATACTTCTGAGACACATCTGGCTTCCTGCCAGGGCTGTCAGGGCTACAAGCAGTGGGTAGATGGCATGGAGAGCATGTGCAGGTAGCATGCAGGTAGTTAATTTGGTCTGGGTTTTAAGCTGAATAAGTTTTGTGATAAACAAACACTTTGTTGCTTTCCTTGGCTCAGTGTACATCATGGGCTTCTTCCAGGTTCATTTTCCCCTTCTGCTTCTACACAGTCCTGAGGTATTCAGGGATTTCATTCAAAACTTCTCATCCTACACACATGAGCCATTTTTTTTTCTCTGCTTTTCTTTCTTCTCCTTAATTCCATTGGCACAGTCAAACATTCCTGAAAATTTTTAATCGATTGGCCAGTAAATTAAAAATCACTCTATTATGAGCAAAGACAGGCTGAACCAACAATAGCAGGTCTTTATCACACCCTGTTTAAAGTAATCTCTTTTTCTGGCTGAAAAGTCATACCCTTCTCAATTGTTCATGTCTAGAAGTTGTTCCATATCTTTTTTTAAATCAAATCACTCAATTTATTAAAAAAAAACCAAACAAAACAAAACAACAAAATAAACCAAAACACCTCCGTCCTCCCAAGGCAGTCTGGTTTTTAGCTTAATTTCAAACAGAAACAAGGTTTAGCAGGGAATTCTACTGTTTGCCTGCCTGTCTGCTGCTCACCTGAGAGCCTGCATGTATAAGACCGTTTAAACTCAATGTGATTTCAGCCACACTTGACCAACACAAATAAGTCTCTAATGTGCAGATTCTCATGAATTTAGTGAAAGTTAGAATCATAGAATCATAGAATAGTTAGGGTTGGAAAGGACCTTAAGATCATCTAGTTGCAACACCCCTGCTATGGGCAGGGACACCTCACACTAAACCATGCCACCCAAGCCTCTGTCCAACCTGGCCTTGAACACTGCCAGGGATGGAACATTCACAGCTTCCCTAGGAAACCCATTCCAGTGCCTTACCACCCTCACAGTAAAGAACTTCCTCCTTATATCCAATCTGAACTTCCCCTGTTTAAATTTGAGCCCATTACCCCTTGTCCTGTCACTACAATCCCTAATGAAGAGCCCCTCCCCAGCATCCCTATAGGCCCACTTCAGATACTGGAAGGCTGCTATGAGGTCTCCATGTTATTAACTGGATCAAGAAAAGGTTTAGTGTGGGGTGTCCCTGCTTATGGCAGGGAGGTTGGAACTAGATTATAAGGTCATTTCCAACCCTAACTATTCTATGATTCTATGATTAGCAGTATCTATGTGAGAAAGGAGGTCAAAATTTTGCAGTTTCTGGCATGCAGTGCAGTACGCATCCTTGTGTCATCAGCTATAAGGGGGCCTATAGGGATGCTGGGGAGGGGCTCTTCATTAGGGACTGTAATGACAGGACAAGGAGTAACAGGTTCAAACTTAAACAGGAGAGATTTAGACTGGATATAAGGAAGAAATTCTTTCCTGTTAGGGTGGTGGGGCACTGGAATGGGTTGCCCAAGGAAGTTGTGAGTGTTCCATCCCTGGCAGTAATCAAGGCCAGGCTGGATGAAGCCTTGGGTGGCATGGTTTAGTGTGAGGTGTTCCTGCTTATGGCAGGGGTGTTGGAACTAGATGATCTTAAGGTCCTTTCCAACCCATCATGCTGNTGGCAGTAATCAAGGCCAGGCTGGATGAAGCCTTGGGTGGCATGGTTTAGTGTGAGGTGTTCCTGCTTATGGCAGGGGTGTTGGAACTAGATGATCTTAAGGTCCTTTCCAACCCTAACTATTCTATGATTCTATGATTTTGGTTGGACGACCTGTGTTTGTGTCTTTGAGAGTGTTGTTGTACAAACTGTGTCTTGTTCGCAGGCATGTGAGAGAAGCTGGAGTGGGCTCTGAAATTCATGCACTGAGAATGGGGGGGCGGGGGGTGGGGAGGGTGGGCAAAGGAGAGAACTCCTCAGAAACCAGCGGGTATTTATTTTCCTTGGAGTCAGATTTGGATGCTTACTCTGGGACTATCTGCATTGCAAGTTGAAGCTCTAGGTGAGATGCTGAAGAAAACAGCAGAGGAAGCAGTGTAACTGCACCAGTAAATCTTTCCAGCAGGGTAAATGAGACTGGCTGTTCGGAGAGAGCTGATGTGCCCACCTGGGACACAGAATTGATCTACACTCCTCAAGGGCTCTGCAATATCTGACAAATATTAAAACAATTTTAACTTGTTGCTTGCGGATGACAACATTTTGCAATTTCTGCTCCTCATGTGAAATTTTCGATCCCAGTGAATGCTGTGGGGAATTCAGTGGAAACTTCCTGAATGAGAACTGTGTAATTCATCTTGGAAAGACCTTTCAGATTCAGGTCCATGTGAGAAGACAGCTGAAAAGAATAATCTGGCTTGATGTCAGTTCTGCCCCAGACACAACAGTCATACTGTATTTACTGAAATCCCAGCATTTTTACAGAGCCTGTAGCTTAAATACTGCTTTGAAATGGCTCTCCTTAACCTAGAGTCATAAAATGTATGAAATGAAACAGTTGCTCTACTGCATTGAAATAGGTGAACTGTTCCTGCTGAATTTGTTGCAATTGCGTATTGCAGATTGAAGGGTATAGGGAGGGAGGAGGGAAAATCAATGTTTACTACTAGGGCTAAGTTGCTCAGAGAGCCATATAACCAGTTTGGTACCATTATAGTCAAGCATTTTTTTCCCTGAATTCATTCTCATGTTTCTTTAATTCCTTAAATTTTTTAAGATGGTATTGAGAAAAACTTGGAAAGCCCTAATAGATGTGTTTTGCAACGTGCTTCTGCCCTGCAATAAACTTATTCTGCAGATTAGAGGACCATGATGTGAAGTTCACTTTAGTCTTTTTTTGCCACATTTTGGAGAAGCATATGTGCCTAAAACTAGACAGGCCTAAGGGCAAATTTGAAAGAACCACAGCATTATTGGTAAGAAAAAATACTGACAGTCAAATCCCATTTGTTTGATACAACACTGAGTAGTACTTTATTCCTAAAGCAACTTTCACTGGAATGACTGCTGTAGCCATGTCTACACCAGACTATGTGAATTCCACAGCCCCAGTCTGTTATATTGGTTATATTCTGACACTTTGGTTATATTCTGGCATCATGTTAGCCTTCTTGGATCCACCTGTTTGTACGCACCTTTTTTTCTTAGGAAGGTTGGAGAGGCAGGAAGAGGGTGCCAGTGTAGTCCACCAGTCTTTATATTTAGCAAACTGTGGTGCAGCAGGAAGGAATCTGTGGAGCAAACCAGCTGGGCTGAAGACCCAGCATGTACAACCTTGCTGTTCCATGGAGGCTTTTTGTGGTAGCTTTAATCTGGTCCCACTGACCAAATGCTCATTAGCACCTGTATTTGTATCATGCACCCTCCTGGAGTACATCTTTCAGTTTGCCAGGGAATTACATTTGTGTACTCCCAGTTCATTTTGCTCCAAGTTACCTAAGAGGGACAATGGAGGGACTCACTCCAAAAGCAGACTTCTTATTTGTAGTGTAATTTGTAATGGAGGAGCACTTTAATAAGACTGTGCATGACAAGTGATGGATCAGAATGGTGGCATATGCGGTTCAACGCATCTATCCCTTCTTACAGGTGTTACCAACGAATTCTCTCATGGGACACTCAGTTTGATCCATAGCATTTGGCCTCATGAAAATGCAGGTATTTCAACTACTATTTCAATGAACTACAGGACCTTAGCACAGAGCTGGATCATAATTTTCAGTAATAACATTTCTGGCTGCTTAGGACCATTCTCCAACAGCTTGTACTCAGGGAAGATGGCCAGAGAGTGGGATCAGATGAGGTGAGTATGCTCCATAAATATGTAAAATCACAGTGGACCTGGATTCCACTCTGCCTCTTTCCTTGTTAGCTAAGGCCTTAAAGGGTTTGTTTCTTGAACAATAAACTGGAGCAGGAAGTATACTGTTCTGCAATTCACTAGGAAGGAGCAACCAAGGTCAAGAAATTGCAGCTGCATCTTCTCAACATACACCTGAAACCTGTTCAGAGGACAGAAAAAATGAAGATCCTCTAATTTAGTTCAGACTTACAAAATCTTTCTTTTCTGTTTTCTATTTCTTCACTTTGGAGTGAAACATGATTTCTTGTGGGAGCCATCATAGCTCATGGGTTCAGCTTACAAAGTTATCCGGGCGAGGAGAGCAGAATGAGGGAGTCCAAATCACAGCTCTGATACGTATTCCAAGTTACTGCTGAACCAAAATAAATTTTCCATTTCTTTCACAAGACGAGGGAGAATTCACACTTGAGAATGTCTCCTGACTTTAAAAATATCAGAACCTGCATTTTCAGAATCCCTACATGCTTTTCTGGTGCTCCATGCTCAAACAAAATTTGATAATATAAAAAAAAGTTACCTCCTTGAAAAAAATAAAAAAATAAAAAAAAAATCTGTGTTTTGTTCTTACTTGTCTTGCTTCTGTACCATGATCCCTTCTCCAAATGGACACTATTAGCAGAGAACCCTGTCAAATGTGAGTGTTATCTACGTTTTGTACTCGAGACTGAAATTAAACCTCTTCTACATTGTCCAATCACCTATCTCATTAGCTTTTTCCTTATTAGGTTTGTTACCACTCTCCCTGGTCTTTAACAACCCAATTAATGCATTATTATTTACCTGATTGATAAACATTTATGATGATAGAGATCTTTCAGTTACTTTCTGCTTAAGGTTTGAAATCCACCACTTACCTTGCTCTTTTCTGTCTCCTAGGCAGTTTCAAGTCTGCAATTTTGTTCTTCACCTGAGCCACACTTCAGTAGCAGAATTTACTGAAATTTTTCCTAATGGAGAAATCTCACTTGCTGATTTGGCAGAGAGTCATCACACAGGCTTTTCAACCAGCAGCTCAGAAGGCTACTCAGCTCCCCAGGTTTGTGGCTCCTTGGCGTTGAGTGAGTTCAATTTCCTGCCTGGGATTCTTTTCCAAAAAAATCAGTTCTCTCAAACTTTCAAGAATGCTTTCAAGAAATTGCCATTCTGTGGCAAATTACCTTCTTTCATTTTCTTTAAACCTAGAATAAAAGAGGGTCTAGAAATGCTAAATGTTCTGAGTGTTCACTTTCATTTAGAAGTCTCAAAAAGTTCTCCTTTATCTTTATTTTTTATATATATATATATTCAGATCACTTTAAAAGCTTAGCGAATTTCCTTTGCAGAGATCATACATGTATTGTTTACATATTATTTAGTGTTTTACATTAATGATACTTTAATAGGGTTTTTTTTGTGAAGACAGAAGAACCACTGTCATCCCAGAGTTTGCTACATCAGCACCCTTTTTAAGCTAAAAAGCAAGTAAATTTTTCTGGGTTACTTTAATCCATGTAACCAGCTAAAATGGTGAAGACATATCCATGATAGAAAAACATATTAGCTAATAATATAACCTATATCAAAATACCTCTTAGTAATTAGCTTCATAAAGCATGTTATAATAACCACCATTTGTCATTTCTATTGTGTACTTCAAATTATTTCGACAACTGCTGTGTAAAGCAAATACTGGAAGGTAAATAATGGACCAGCAAATCCCACTCCTTTTCTCAACTGCTCTCTGCAGGTATTATCCCCTTTCCTTTTACTATACAGGAGATTTGCTTCCTTTCATTGCAAGTCAGGGGTAGGAATACCCTTAGTAATATTAGGCATGCACTATTCCTTGGCTATTAGGACAACACTAATAAGAAGTGCTCAGCAATAAAAAAAAAAAAAAAAAAAAAAAAAAAAAAAAAAAGA
>NDXB01018963.1:107233-122964 GCA_002631895.1 Agapornis roseicollis
AAAAAAAAAAAAAAAAAAAAAAAAAAAAATAGAAAAGCAAAATGGAGGAAACCCCCCACATTTTATCAGTTAAATCCAGAAAATATAAAAATACAGGAATAATTTATGGGTACAGAACCACCCTATTTATTCTAATTCCCTGATCATTATGATACAAAAGTGCTAAGAAAAGGGGGATCACAGCCAGGCTGCCTTTCATCCAGCCAGATCATTCCAGATTCTGGAAAAGTTAAGAACATAAAAGTATATTAACAGATACACTTTTTCAGAGCAAGAGTCCATCTTGCTCACAGTGTCCAGCACATGCCATCGGCAGCTACCCAGGGAAAAGAGCAAAGCAAACATACATGATACATCCCCAAACTGCTTTCCAACCTTTGACTATCTCCAGGTTACGAATTTACTGAGCTTGATGTACTTTTTCTACTTAGTAGTCCTTTACCAGCTTCTGTTATGAGTACCTGTCCAGTCTCCCCATGACTCCATGTCAACTTTTTGCACCTGTAATCTCCCTTAGCAAGGAGCATCACAGATCCACTAAGACTCTTTTGGATTCGTGGCGAACCAGTGGAAAGATTGGTGGCTGGTGAGACTGGCAGACTAGATTGGGCTGGTGGCAGTTTGGATTGAGACAGATCTAATTCTTAGACTGAAAAAGTTGGTTTGTTTTTTTTTTACCTGAAGGGCACCATGTCACTACTGCTAAGACATCAAGCATAGAATTTTACCTCGACTGTTAGTTGATGATACTGGTGGTAGCCCTAAGCATTCAAGAGTGTGATATATATGTACACAGGTAACACAGTATCTGGACTGAGACAACCCATCAGTCTCTACAACTTTGTGATATGGTAGGCAAAAATTTTCTAATGCATGTTGTAACCTACACACCACCTGCCTCAGGCTGCTCACTACTGCAACATCCTTTGTGTTACTTGTTATTGCAGTGTCTGGGCATCTGAATTGCACTGTTCCCTGGATCATGGAAGAAAAAATATAAGGGTAGAAACATGGTTGCATCACTCATTCTATCTCCCTGCAAAGGGAGACGTGTTCCCGGCAGCAAACATGAGCATACTTACAGTTTTAAATGTCTCAAGTAATAGTGCTTTCATGTTTCCCTCACAAGACTATTCAACACTTCAAAGTAGCTCAAGCTTTTCCTGCCATTCTGTGTAAATATTCCCTTCTTAATCTCATCTCATTACCTCCTAAGTAATTGTATTCTGTCCTTGGGGTCTATTCACTTTGCCCATTTACAGACTGCTACCCAGTCCCCCTGAGTATAAGCTTCACTCTGAGGCAAATGACACATTTTTACATTCGAAATCTTTCCTTCAAACTATTCACAATTATTCTTGCAATATCCCATGCTAAGGTAGTCTCTACAGAGAGATCAGAAGGTAAATTTCTGACTTCAGAAGCTTGCAACACACTCTACCTTCACCCTCACTTCTTTGCGCTCTTCACATGTATCCATGTGAATACTTCTTTGAATTCAAAATCTTTAAATGCCTTTAGTTTGCAGGATTTTGATCAATACACGAAGTAAAAAAAAAAAAAAAAAGGAAATGGAAAGGAAAATACAGTGGGGGAAAAAATCCAAAACTCAAAAGGCCTATAGTTTGCTGTTAAGATAGATTTTTCAGCACCTTCATAATCTGTGGCTGGTTTCCACTTTTAAGACATAGTAACTTAAAAAATTATTTTTCCTTTTTTGAAATTCCACTCTATAGAACAAAACCTAATAATTCTTGATCATTTATTGCCTTTTTTTTCATCCAGTTCTGAAAATAGTTTCTCTTCTCCCTTTTCTCTCACCTGATATTGTATGTGACATGTTTATATGATTGTGATTTATCTTTCTGGTCTTATTTTCACCTTCCCTGAATGGATTCCAGTTCACTATGAATTATTTGATAGTATGGCTTGCCATTTCCCTGGATTTCTAGCAAACTGTTTGCTGGACATATGAGACATACTAGAGAGAAGGTGATTTTGTAGGGTTATGATGTTCATCCAGTTCCCTACAGGCTTGAGAGGGTGGGGTTGGTTTAGTAGGAGTGAAGTTAGTGATACTTCTTGTTTCCACCTGTATCCAGAAAGTGCTGGATTGTGCTCTTCATTTGGTTGTATGTCTGATGGTTGGGCTGCATAGCTGATAATTCTGGACAAGATCTGCTTTGCAAGCACTGCTTAGACCCCATCATTCCAGATCCAGTGCAGACCAAGACCAGACTCTTGGACTTCAGCACAACTAGCCAATGAGTTAGTGAGTTCTTACCCTGTTGGGCTATGTTGCTACTTGCCTAGAGATGACTGTTTCAAAACTACATATTTTTATGACTTTGCATTGTAGGAGTGGTTGAGATGGATCAAAATATTTGGAAGACTGGAGGTGTTTTGATATGTAGGATAGGATATGTAACACATTTTGCTATTTATATCTAATTCTACACTTTAAAGTGTAGAATATATGGAATTTTTATGTGGGTATGATTTAACAGCCCTGCTTTCCTGGCTATGTTAGGGAGAAAAATAAGAGCAAAAGAAGATAATACATAGAAATTTCCCTAAAGGGCAAAACTTCTTATCATAGAATCATAGAGTGGTTTAGGTTGGAAGGAACCTTAAATGACCCAGTTCCCACCCCCTTGCCACAGGCAGGGACACCTTGCACTAGACCAGGTTGCTCAAAGCCCCGTCCAACCTGGCCTTGAACACTGCCAGGGATGAGGCAGCCACAGCTTCTCTGAGCAACCTGTGACAGGGTCTCACCACCGTCATAGTAAAGAATTTCTTCCTAATATCTAATCTAAATTCACCTTCTTTCAGTCTAAAGCCATTCCCCCTTGTTCTATTCCTACACAGCTTTTTAAAAAGCCCCTTACTAACTTTCTTTACATACTGGAAGGCTGCTCTATATATTTCCCTGTAACCTTCTCTTCTCTGAGCTGAACAACCCCAGCTCTCTCAGCCTGTCTTCATAGGAGAGGTTCTTCAATCCTCTGATCATCTTCATGGCCTCCTGTGGACTCGCTTGAGCAGGTCCATGTCTCTCTTGTGCTGAGGGCCCCATAACTGAATGCAGTACTCCAGGTGGGGTCTCACAAGAGTGGAGCACGGGCAGGGATCACCTCCCTTGACCTGCTGGTTACACATGTTTTGATGCAGCCCAGGACAGGGCTGGCTTTCTGAGCTGAAAACATACACTATCAGGTCATGTTAAGCTTCTTGTCAACCAGCATCCCCAAGTCCTTCGCCTCAGGGCTGTTCTCAATCCAGTCTCTGCCCAAACTCTATTTGTGCCTGGGATTGCCCCAACCCATGTGCAGGACGTTGCACTTGGCCTTGTTGAACTTTATGGGGTTTGCACTGGCCCACCTGCTGAGCCTGTCAAGGTCCCTCTGGATGGTATCCCTTCCCTCCAGCATGGAGATCACACCACACAACTTTTGTCATCAGCTAACTTGCTGAGGGTGTACTCAATCCCACTGTCCATGTTGCCAACAAAGATGTTAAAGAGCATCAGTCACAAAACTGAACCCTGAGGAACATCACTCAGAACTGGACTGTACTTGGACATAAAGCTGTTGACTGTAACTCTTTGAGTGTGACCATTAAGGTAATTCCTTTTCCATTGAGTGGTCTATCTGTCTAATCCATCCATCAAATCAGTTCTCTCCAGTTTAGAGAAAAAGATGTCTTGCAGGACAGTGTCAAATACTGTGGCTGTTCAGACAATTTCTCTGTGTTCCTCCCAGGCTACAAGTCCTTGCTTCCACCCTCTGTCACCTTCCCTTTTTTGTTTCAAGATTGTCTAAGAGCTCCTTCATTCATGCAAGCCACTTAGCATTTCTGCCTGACTTCCTCTTTGTTGGGATGCATTGTTCCTGAACTTGAACGAGGTGACCTTGAATATTAACTAGTTTTCTTGGCTCCCTCTTCCCTCCAGGGCTTTATCCCATGGCACTTTACCAAGCAGAACCCTAAAGAGGCCAAAGTCTGCTTTCCTGAAGTAGTGTGAGCTTTCTCTGTGCCTTCCTCGTTGCCTTGAGGCTCTTTAATTCCCCCATTTCACAGTTACTCCAGCCAAGGTTGCCCTTAAGCTTCACATTTCCCCGCAGCCTCTTCTTGTTGATGAGAACAAGGTCCAGCATAGCCCATCACCTTGTTGGTTCTGCTATCACTTGGAGGAGAAAATTATCATCAATGCATTCCAGGAACCTCCTGGATTGCTTATGCCCTGCTGTTTTGCTTCTTCTGGTAATTATTTGTTACATTCAAGTTGAATGCTGCATGCAGCTTTCTCTTTTATGCTTTGTTTGTGGATGATCACCCATTCAAGCAATGCTAAAGGAAAACATCAGTTAAATAGTCTACATAAGCCAGTGAAATCCAGCTAAAATATGTATGGTGACACAAGCTTTCATGGGGAAGACATTCAACAAACTAAACATGAAAGCACAAGTGAAATGCACTTTAGTTTTCTAGGTGCTGTGGGCTTATAATTGCTTTACATTGCCATAACAATTACAAGGTGAAGCTCTTGCAAGCCTGTGCTTGCTTGCTAGGTTGGGAGGGAAGTCACAGGTATATCTGACTTGACTGGTTTTCCTATTCTCTGTGTTGGGGATGTGCTGGCTGTCAGTGACAGGATGAGATACTTCCACTTTCAGAAGTAATCATGGTTCCTATTTTCAGCTCTATCTGCAGCACAGTTTGGTCATCGCATGCTGCAGGATCAGTAGCAGGGACTGCCTGGGGCAGCAGGAGCAGAGCATCAGCTACAATCAACCCAAGCCCATTGCGTGATGGACCTGCTCAGCTCTGAGCTCATATGGAAGGAGGTGGTGTGACAAGGAGAGCTCCCAGGAGGACCTGGGGCTTCTTTTCGAGGTAATGGGAGCAGAAATGCCTCTGGCACAGGGGTAAGCTGCTCCCTCAAATCCAGTGAGGCTACACTATTTTACATCAGTTGAGAATTTAATCTCGTGCTTGAAGCACATCCTTAAGCTGAATGAGAACAGCAATGCTAAATGCCTTCCTGTTTAAATTATGAACTCAGAGGCTGAAAGAGTATAAACTATTTATGATATGGAGAAAGCAAATGCAGTTGCTAAAATGAAGCATAGTTGAAATAAGGATACAGAGGGAATATGAGGCCTCCCCTCTTTTCATTGTCTGAGCCCACTCTTTCTTGCCATATCTTGATGGGGGAACTTCCCACTGGTTCATATCAGTGCAACTGCAATCAAAATTAAACCTTAATCTTCAACTGTTTATCCCCTTGTTGTTGAACCCAGGACACCCCTTTAGATCAGAAATGCTAAATAAAGGGATTTGGAAATTCCTCTCCACAACTTTTTGCCTAACCTAGACCATTACATGGTCTTTTGAACACCAGTAGCCATCTCAGTTCCTGGCAACCCCCCCAGACACATCCATGTTTTCACATCAGGCCCTTCCAATGGGTAAGCAGAAGCAGGTATTCTGCCCCTTGGAATAGCTCTGCACCCACTCTTGTGGCTCCCAGTATCAGACCTGTTGAGAGATGCTGTAGTAAATAGTATGTATACTTCTTGGTATATGCTTTTGAGAAACCAGCCTTTCCCAGATTACTTTAAAATGGTTTACAAAAATGACCTTTGGACAGAGGTAGTGAAGCAGCTACTTGCAGAGCAGGGTGTGGGTTAGCCTGTGCCAGATCACCTGCATTGCCACAAGTAAAGGATATTCTGTGTTCTGGTACTTCCAGCTACTACTACACCATAGAAGTCAGTAATTTCACAGTTTATCATTACTGTTACATTTTTCCATGCCTTTATGAAACTCTGCCTAACTATCTTGGCTCCCACTGAAAGCAGAAAGCATTGGACTGATGCACTCTGCAAACACATTAGACCATGGTCGCCAGACTGCTTTGGGAAGCCCTCATTCTCAGGGAGTTACGAGGCTAGTCACATCATGTGCAGCCCCTCCTTTAAAAGGCTTTATTTTAAATTCATTTTTTTATGTATTCTTTCTATATTTTTATGTTAGCCACACATAAGGCAAACTGAATAAATTGTTTTCTAGCCCAAAAAATTTGGATAAGCAACAGTTTTCTGCTATGTAATTATAATGTTACTGATGAAAAACTGTGCCAATGACTAACACAGACAGCTGAAGTGTAAGGAATTTTTACAAGTTTTCCAAGATTTCTGATTGAAATTCCCTAGGAAAGAATTCCTCTTTTGAAGCTCCTGTGAGTTCTTTCCTGTTAGGGTGGTGAGACGCTGGAATGGGTTGGCCAGGGAGCTTGTGAGTGCTCCATCCCTGGCAGTGTTCAAGGCCAGATTGGATGAAGCCTTGGGTGACATGGTTTAGTGTGAGGTGTCCCTGCTTATGGCAGGGGGGTTCGAACTACATGATCTTAAGGTCCTTTCCAACCCTAACTATTCTATGATTCTATGAATAAACCAGTTCATGCAAGTGTTGTGGCTGAAACACTTTTCTAATAGACATTCATATTTCTGCATGTCAGTGGGTGCAGTTCTGGATCTCACTGGCACAGTATGACTTTGGAAAAGGCTATGACAAGCCAACAGAAGGTGTATGTGGGGATGCCCACACAACCTTCCCTCTTGAAAACCATGCAGGCAGCAGAGTGATAGCACAGGGTACTGCAAAGGGGAACTCACATCCTGGGTCTGTGCCTGTGAGCCCATTCGCACTAGTCTGTGCATTGGCAGATTGCATTGAGTGACCTTGTAATCCAAACGGTGGGTGGGGCGTACATGTGAAGGTGTGTGTGTAAAAGTGTGTACGTGCAACCAAAACTTCCCTGGATTAACTGTACATTGGTGATGAGGAATTTGTAGGTGTTTGCTGATGTTTTGCAAGTGTTGAGTATGTCAGTTTATCTGTTGTACTGCTGATATTGATCCTGAAGTTATAATTAATTTGTTGCCAGTTAATTATGTATCATTTATAAATCAATAAAGCACTTTGGTTCTAATTTGGTATAAAACAGATGAGCTGAGCAGTTTTTTCTTATGGCAGGTGCACGCTCTGAGATTTTGAGCAGAGACTACCTTGGGATCTGTTTTCTAATTACAGTTATCATTAAGATAAGATACTACTAATGTACTATCCAAGAACTCATCATTAATGTAGAACAAAGCACATTTTATATCCCTTTTCACTACCTTAGTAAGCAGTACTGTTTAGGAAATGAAGCAAGATGGATGCACACTTTCCTTGTTGTTTTTTGGTGTTTTTTTTTTTTTTTAATGAGAATTAGAAACATTAGAGGCATTAGAAACATTATTATAGCTATTGCCATTGCACTGCAGCTACAGTTCCTGTTACTCAGATAAGCCACTGCCTGCTGATTTAAGGCAATGCTGATATAGACAGACACAGCTGGTTTATTGTGGTCCAGATGCCCTGTCCCTGCTAGCAGAGCTCAGGCTTTCCCCACTCCCCTATTAGGAGCTCATTGTACAAGTAAATAAGTGACAAATGGGAAAAATGTAGCCAGGTGCCACATTAACAAAAAATTGTGCCATTTTTGGTCTCTTGCGGACTTAGGAATGGATCGTTTGTGACGTATCGTGTACTCCTCATTTTCCTCATCCATCTCCACTGCATAATAATCTGATTACCTGCTCTATTTAAAGTATACTCTTTCAAGCAGAGCAGAATATGATAAAATAATTTTCTTTTGATTCTCAAATGTCTAGTTTTAATTCAATAAGAAGCAAGATATGTATAGGTAGCATGTCACATAATTTGCCTCTTTTAAACTAATTTTTAAAGTGTCAGAAAAAGCAATTTCCCTGACCCATTTGGTCTACAATATAATTAACAGTCAACTGAAAGATAATAGATGGACATCTTTGAAAACCTAGCAGATTTTAAACTTCTACCTTCATTTGTCATTATTGCTGGTTTTATATTTTACCTTCTCATGAGTACAGACTTAAGCAAAGGAAATTGTCCTAATGAGGGCATCAAGGTCTCTCAGGAGGCATGTAGGACAGAGCATCTTTAGTCACAAATATGCAGTCATGGGGTCAAAATTATTGCTGCGAAGGAGAAAATACTTGAAGACTTTGTGACAGTTTCCTGAAAAACACTAGCTCAGCGATCAGTGATGGTGGGGAAAAAATGGTAAGTAATGATTAAGAAATAAACTGATGAATTAAAAAAAAAAAGTATTATGCCATCTTGTTGACTTATGATGCCATCTAACCCTGATCACTTCCCAAAAGGATATAGGACAACTGGAAAAGATAATGGAAAATTCCATAAGCATGATAATATCTATGGAATTGCTATCAGGCAATGAAAAACTGAGTAAAAGTGCTTCTCTGCTTATAAAGTGAGAGAGCAAGAGGGGTACAAAAGAGAAATATAAAATCATAAATGATATGGAGAATATGAAAGTAAAGGAAAATACTCCATTTTCTCACATGAGCTTTAGGGATTCTCAGTGAAATTTAAAGATAAGGATTTCAAATTAAAAAATTATTTTCACACAGCTCAAAATGCAATGCAGAATTTGTTGCTGTCAGATGGTGTCAAGGAAAATATATACACATGGATTCAAGAGGAATTCTGCAGATTAATCAGAAATAAATCTGTCGATGGTTATTAACTGTAACAGTATGAATGCATCCTTAATGCAGGAAGGCCTCCAACCACTGATGTCCAGAAGCTGGGAAGGATTACCACATACTCACCCTGTGTGTTTTACTCTTGGCTTTTTGGCCACTGGGAAAGACTAAAGAGACAGAAAGATGTGTGTAGCTTTAAGAAAAGATTGCATTGAATCATGTTCCTACATTCATTGTACTTCCTTGGCAGAAAAATGGGAGCTGAAAGTATGGAAAATTCTTTTCAAGACACAGGTGTTTGAAGAGATTCTTTGGGCCAAGTTTGACCTCAGGGATTCCTTCCCTCTTATCAGCATCCAGATGTCAGAAGGATGAGGGTGTCTCCCCCCTCACTTCTAGTGCTACAAATCACCCCCTAAGTCAATATTATCTCTGAAATTTCAGAGCCATTGGTGACTTAAAAGCACAAAACCACTGACAACTAAGTGTGACTTAGTGATTTACCTCCTGCCTGTCACACTTAGAGAAGAGCCAGAGACACTCAGGTATCTGTTGCAGTAAGTCTGCCACTGACAGAAGAGAAATCTGTAAACTGCTTTTCCCAATCAAAATCTTCGGTTTGTTTCTTCTGTCAATTGCCACCAAAACCAGCTCATCACCTGGCAAATCACCACGTGTACCGGCTTCACTAGTCCATGGCATTATTGCACATCCCACATGAAACTGATAGCAGTCTCCTTTTTGTAGACAAAACATTTACGATTATCTCATTTGTCCTAGCAACAAAAATAATGATGCATATTCAACCTGTCATACAAAATGGTCTAAAAATGCTTTACAGATACTAAAAAAAAAAAAAAAAATCCTATAAGACCCCACTAAATAAAAAAAAAAAAAAAAAAAAAAAAAAATCCAGAAAGGCTGCGTGAAAAGACAAAAGAAAACAAATAGGTCTTCCTTGGTTTTTCAGCTGGAATTTCAAAGCATACCATGTTTCTTTCCAAACCACATTTTATTATTCTCGAAGTATTTGGAAGACACAAAATGACATGTTTCTTCTGGATGTGATATTGCTTTTATAGGGATTTACTTGATAGATTTTTTTTTTTTTTTGCCTGATCTTTTAAGGTTTAGAAATTCACCCTGCTCACCCTAGACCAAATTCTAATTAAAACCTAATATGGTAAAAAAAGTTTAAAAGCCTAGAATACTCACTCACATTTTTAGAATATTTATAAGCATTTTTTTTTCTGATATTGCACTTTTAAAAAGTTTTGGTGCACAGATGGTAGCAATATACAGACTTCCTTTGTGAAATCAACTGCATAAATTCATTTATCAGTACCCTAGCTAATTTCAGGTGAAGAAATACAGAATGTGAATATGGAAAAATGTGTTTATTTCATACATAACTTTTGACTGCTGTAATATCTTTTTTTATCCCCTCGAGGAGCTCACAGGACTATTAAAGCAGCCTGTGTTTCAAACAATNTCCTTTGTGAAATCAACTGCATAAATTCATTTATCAGTACCCTAGCTAATTTCAGGTGAAGAAATACAGAATGTGAATATGGAAAAATGTGTTTATTTCATACATAACTTTTGACTGCTGTAATATCTTTTTTTATCCCCTCGAGGAGCTCACAGGACTATTAAAGCAGCCTGTGTTTCAAACAATTGCCATCTTACTCTGTCTTTTGTATTTGCTTATGGCTCAACTATTCCTTTAGGCACATCCTAAAGCAAGGGCTGCTGGGGAGATGCAGTGTTTCAAACATCTGCTGTTAGTGGCATGGAGCACAACTAAATATGTACCTGCCTCTGTTCTACATCACCCATCCCTCCCCCTGATAGAGAATAGGCAACACATGAAAAGAGGACCTGCCAAGCACTGTGAGCAGGTCAAAGGGAAGAAGCGGACAGAAGTGTCCGCAGGCTCTGCTCACCTGCACAGGCTAAGACTCAGTGCCCTTTTCTGGAACTGGAGAGTGTTCAAAATTTTTTCTTCTCTGTATAATTTGCAGGTACATTTCACGTTCCCCTTTCATTACATTCAGCTTCTATTCTTACAGCTGTTTTTCTATAATTCAGAAGAAAAGTTAAATTTCATTTTGCTGTTTTAAAAAAAAAAAAAACCAAAACAAAACAAAACGAACCAACCCAGATTATTTAAAAATACTGAAATACAATGTGTTTATTCTAATCCAAAACTTTCTCCTTTTCTCATTCAGAACCGGTTGTCGAATTTGCCCAATATTTCAAATCTGTTTGGTCTTCCCCAAAAGCCAGTAATTGCTGTAGTTACTGTGAAAAAAAACTCTACTAATCTCACCATTCATACTGATCATGCATGACATGACAGGGGGCTTTTTAAAGTGGAAATACACTTCACTTTCCTTAAATTACTGGTAGAAATGGAATAGTTTAAAAATCTAATCTCTTCTTACTTTCACCTGGTAAATTTCCCAGTGTCTTCAGAGGGCTCTGAACTAAAGCCTTGCATATTTATTTCCTTTTGCTTTGATTCGTCTTCCCACTGAAAAGACTATCAAAGGTCAAATTGATTCCAACATTATACAGATTACGTGTTTCGTACATGCCATGTATTTTCAGTATGTTTAATGAAGTATTTCTTAGACAAGTGAATTTTCTTGATTTTCGATCTACTTACTACTCAGAAAAAAATAGTCAATTGAGACATGACTTGCATCTTTCAATTAGCATTAACCATTTACAACTGTAAAAATTTAATTCTGTAAAAATTTAATGTAGATCCAGAACTAATCCAGAAAACAGATCAAAAATCTGTGTTATAAAATTGTGAATGGACAGCTGAGGAGGGGGCAGATTAGTTCAGACAAAACAAATTTCTCATAAAATATACCTATAGGGGCAGGAGGAATTTAGACAGTTGATTGAAAAACTGAGTTGCAAGTCCGCAAATGTTTTCAGCTTTGATAGGAAAAATGTCCATGCAATGTGGGAACCGCAGATCAAACACCTCATCTCTTTAGCATCTTGCACAGTCTGGTTTCACCATCCTCCCATGATTTGAAATAATTTTATTTGCTTCTTCCCTGTCAGCAAAAGATTATGAATGTTTTCCACTCCTAATTTTAGGTAATCAGATAACAGGCAAAGAATCAATATCTTGCCTGTGAAATTCTATTACACTTAAGAGCATAGTATTATTCATTGTATTAGTTAAATGTGGGGGTTCTGTTAAATGTAATTGAAAATCTATTCAAGGTAAAAAGATTTCTTTCAACTGCCCTTTTTTTTGTATCAGTTCCAGCATAAACCAGTTATATACCACAGTCATACCATTGCATCTATCTATTAATTTGGCTTTTCACAGTGTTTCATCATTCTAACAGTGTGTGATACCTTGTTCACTTCTTTGCCCACATCAGTTACAAGAAAACCCCAAAATCTGAAAATATGGAAAAATCAAATTAGTGTGAGAATTTGTCTGTTTATAGATTAATTGGTCATAATCTGGAATTTCATGTGAAAGAAACTTCTAAGAAAATACTAATCAAAGGATTATAAAAAGATGTGCATTTTTAGCAGTGAAAGTAGCCAAATATTGGAAGAACTTACTCTCAAAGAGGGTTCTGTCTTTCTTGGAAGTCTGTATTTGTAACAGAAGTGTGAGCCTGTGTGGGTGTGGGTCTGTGGTGTGTTAGGGGAACATATGACTAGGTGAGGACTGAGTAAGGAGAACTATGAAGAAAAGTATTATGGGCCCCAGGATGGTCTTGCATACTCTCAATTTCCCCATAAGGTGTAACACCAATGTGCATTCACTACCAGTGATGCTCCCTCCCAAAAAATACAGAAAATATTTTGTGGCTGGAAAAAACATGAGAAGGAAGAAGAACCCCACCCTGAATGTCATGAGCACCAGAAAGTTTGGGAACAGTCCAGATTTCAAAGAGATACTTAACTGCATTCTTCAAATATCTCAATGAAACCCAGTTACACATCACACAGAAACGGTGTACTTATTGTGCTGGGATCATTTCTAATTGGAATTTGGCCAGACCTTTTTAAGCAGAAAGTCAGGCAGGGGAACAGTCCTGTCATTAAATGTCCTTGTCATTTTATCTTCATTCCTTTGATTCATTGCAGATGTTGCTTTGGAAAGTGTTTTAGTGCCTTTCTCGCTTCAATTACCATCAGTTCACACTCAGTTCATAATGGTAGAATAATTGAGCAGGGGACTAGTTCACCATCCTTGTGGATCTTTTTGACATCTACTTGAGGCTTCTCTATTTCTTTATCTTGTAGCATATTTTTCCTTAGAAAATCAAATTTGAAAGTGTTTGAAGGTTTGAAAAAAGGGCAGAGATTGATTATTTGGTAACTTTATTTCAAAATTAGATGAATTTATTATGGACTATGTTGACAAGTCTTAAGCAAAAAAGATTGTAGTAACTGAGATGTATGACTTCAATATGAAGTCAACACAGTATAATTAATTATTTTTCTGGCAAAGTCAAATTAATAAAACATAATAACATAATAACAATATGGTTTTTTTAAAAAGTAAATGACATTGCACAAACTCTAGGTGCATGAATTTGTAGTATTTACACTGAACAGTAAAGTCAACCAACTATTTATTGTATGTGTATTTCCTCATCCATAATTTATTGAGGAATATATTATTAATACAGTAACATAATTGTGAAAGAGATTTTGCTTTTGTAAGTCTTGTAATTTTAATTCAAGAGTATTTGCAGACATGGGGTTGGTATCCAGCTAGTGTAGTTCTACTGTGTATGTAATTCACTGACCATGATAAAAAGTTAGTTGTTCATAGTCATTGAAAACTAAGTAGGAGAAAAGGAGTTATTGACATTTTCAGCAGCATTGTAATTGCTGTTCTATAATAAAGTTTTTAAATAGCAACTGAAAAGTTGGTTTCTATGGAGAATTTGAAATTGTAATTGCGCAGTGTGATAGTCTGGTAGTCTTTCTGGAAACAAATCAAGACAGAAAAAGTTATACAAGACTTTCAGGGCTATGATGTCAAAACCTGAACTGATTTCTGAATCTGGCGAGCATTTATTTGCCAGCTTAAGGAAATATCAAGGGGCTTGTGTGTTTAGTTTTAAAGGAGGTAGAGCATTGGGTATGTTATGTCCATATGTTTGTAAACACAAATAGTATTCATCCTAAAAGTAAGCAAGAAAAATCTCCAAAACATTCCAGATCAACCATCAGTGAGTACAGATATTCCACACAGTTTGAGCTTTTGAAGACAGTTCAGATAAGCTTTTCCTACACAGATTTATAAATGGGTACCTCAATATAATTTTCACAGTATCATGCATCCTCCTCAGAGCAAAATAAGATGATATGGTCTATTACGTGTTTGATTCTTACAACGGCAAGATATTAACTCATCATTTTTTCTGCTCCTCTTTTCACTACCCTCTGGCAAAAGATTAAGAGCATTTAGAAAAGATAAGTTTTATTTTGCTTACTTCAATTGTGTACTCCTCTTAGCACTGAACAGACTCTCCTGACAACATTTGCATTGGCAGTGGACAGAGAAAGAGTGAATTGACCAAGCAGTAGTCTGATTATGGTCTATTTATGGTGTTCTCTTTGCATTCAGCTTCACAGACAAGAACCAGCCTTGACTGAACCATCTCATCCTTGCCCACCTTTCACTGGTGGAACACATAGGTTCTGTCTTGCGTCAAGAGGCTCTTCCTTTTGAACCTCTGCCTGGTCCACAGGCTCAGTGGTGGTATCAGGCTAAGGAGACGTTGCTCACAAACCTCTAAGTGTTTTCCCAACCTTACACATTCTCATCCTTGTCCTTACCCAACCCCAAGGAAAAAGAAGCCTACTTGGCTTCTGTCACCAGGCTATGCCAAGGTGGCTCCTGCATTCTCACTGTAGTGCAGAACAGAGGGGCCTTTCGTTTGCCCTATTAAGGTGACACTAGCTAAGTTCAGCAGTACTGAGGCATTGAAAGGAACAGCATCCTGGCACTACTGACAACCAACTGAATTCAGTGCTTGTCTTTGGCTTTATTATATTTTTTAATGTAGAAGCTATCATCCAGCCAAATCTTGAGAAAGTGCCTTAAGGATTCTCTCATTCTTCTTTCTTTGTAACATTTCCATTTCTCTCACTGCACCCCTTCTTGACCAGACACTCATCCCCTAATCTTTCAAATCAAGTGCCAGGAGACTTTTCCATGCTCCCTCCATCGGCTCAGCCCCTGTAGGATTTCATACTGTTCTTAGACTGGTCAGGGATTCCGTGGTAAGTTAAACTTTTCTCCTGAGTTTTTCTTGATTTGCATTTAATACTGGGGAATTTGGGGAACCTCAGTCATCCCCTTTAAGTACAAGAAATAGAAATTTTCTTCCTCGGTAGGAGGCAGAACTGCAGCTGAATTCACATAACCCTATTGCTTAATGTTTCCAATGGTTTTCAGATAGCTCATATCTTGGCGTCTAAAGCTGCTCTCATACCTGTGAAGATTTTTTTGCATGAAGCAAACAGAGTTCAAACTGAGTTCCCTGTCTGCAGTGCTCACTACATCATCACCAGGCTCCTCATTGTCTGGATTGCACGTTGGATGAGGCTGGTTTTCTTTTCTCTCTCTTTATTTTTTTTTCTTTTTTTTTTCATATTCCAGCTTCTTACTTACTCCCAAAATCTCTCCAGGGGCAGAAAGTGTCTACAAGATTTTAATGAGGAGACTAGTATTGGATGGGGCAAACTTTTCCTAACCCAGTGTTTAAAAATACAGTTCAGAATTAGCTGCAGAAGTGCTGAAAAAATACATCTCTATTACCTAAAAAAATTGTTATCTCATTCCCTTTGCATTGCAGTTAGAACATCAAGGCAAACTCATCAGAAGAAAATATCTTTTCTTCCAGGCTTACCTGTATTTCTGTGGTAATTCTATTACTCTCAAAAATTATTTTCACAGGGAGTCTGATAAGACATTAGAACTCCAATAGAGCTTAATGTTTACCCATACATTGTAGTCCTAACCTTGAGAATCTGTAATGCTAACTACTGTTCATATTGTAGAATCATAGAATAGTTAGGGTTGGAAAGGACCTTAAGATCACCTAGTTCCAATCCCCCTGC